>WNYA01000596.1:0-29359 GCA_019512145.1 Engystomops pustulosus
TGGGCAGGGCATTGGTGGGACATGGGTTGGATGTGGCGTGGACAGGGTGTTGGTTGGGCATGGGCTGGATATGGCATGGGCAGGGCATTGGTTGGGCATGGGCTGGATGTGGCATAGGCAGATCCTCTTTGGTTGAGCATGGGCTGGATGTGGTGTGAACAGGGCATTGGTTGTGCATGGGCTGGATGAGGCATGGGCAGGACAATAGTTGGCCATAGGCTGGATGTGGCATGGGCATTGGTTGTGCATGGGCTGCGTGTGGCGTGGACAGGATGATGGTTGGGCATGGGCTGGATGTGGAATGGGCAGAGCATTGGTTGGGCATGGGCTGGATGTGGAAAGGGTTAGGTAGGAGAAGCATGACCTTCAGTAACAGACATTTATGATTACTTATTGCACAAGATTTTAAGTTCTGGGGCATGGACTTAACAAAATCTGTTTCATAATTATAATAGTGGACCTTTCATTATCACCATCAACTACAACTCTGGTTATCAGTATCATACACAAACAGGAAACCAGACACTAACTTTAAAAATGTGTGCACATCAGACACCAGAAGACCACAAATGAGAAGCAGTTTATAATATTCCATATTTTTGAATGGGTTCAATGAATGACCCCTATTGGCTTAAGATTAAGAACATCCCTGTATGATCAAGTAAATTGGAAGACACCTTGGGATGGATTGAGACAAATATTACATAATAAACCCAAACTACGCTTTTCCAGACTTAAACCCTAGACAACTGCATAGGGTGCATGCTGGTACATTTTCCTAAATGTTGCCCCTTTTTTAAAGGAATTATGGGGCACATTTACTTACCCGGTCCGGTCGTGATCCCTGATCCGGACTGTCCGACGAGGATGAAGTCCGGCGCGATTCACCAAACAAGATCCTGCATGTGTCGCTTCCCCCACTGAGGTCCCCACAGCCTCTTCCACAAACCCACGATCCTCTTTGGCAGAGCACCGATGAATGTATGGTCCTCCTTTCTATGACCCAAGTGCTGTTGCCTAAGCAACGGGTTGCACAAAATATTTAGAGAGCGTAAACATCGCTGCCTGGGTCCAGTGATCAACTCTGAAACTCATGCGGCTCCCCCCTTGATTGCAAACCATGAACAGAGTCCCAGACCTCATGATGGTGGCCTTGAGTCTACTTACAGAAACACTGCTCTATGAAGGGGGGTAAATGATTAGTTGTAAGTAGTACGCTTTTCAAACTTTTATCCCTAAATCAAGCAGTAAAGCAATATGATTTATTAAAAATTAATTTCCGAAAAAAATGCCCATGTTTTGCCACCAATTTAATGGAATTTGGCATTGTAACCTTATGCAGTGTTCCAGGTATCTGTGCCAGGGTACAATCACCAGGACACTTGTATCCAGAGGGAATATTTCTTTCATTATTATATTTCTTTAAAACACAGAAGGAAGTATGCCAAAGGAAGAAAGCCAAAAGGAAGAACAAATGATTAACGTAATGAACATAATCGACTTGTTGTGAGAATTTGGAAGCTTTTTGATACGTCGCCCATTGTGGTTAATTGAGGACATTCCACATGTCCAAAAAATATTGTGAAGCTTCACCCCGATGAACCTCATATAGATACGGGCCGGCAGAACCGCAGCTAGATGACACGGCCGCTTGTCCCGCAGGGGGCCCACTGCACGGTACCGGACTTTCCTCCTCTGTCTGACTCTCAGGCTGAAGCCCCATCAGCCGCCTCTGCTTCTCCTCCTCCATCTCCCGGAACCTCTCATCATTAAGGATTTTTTCTTTAAACGGACCGCTGCTCTCTAGCAGATACACCTTCCTCTCCTCCAAGGCCTGGATGTCAGTCTTTATCCTGCATATCTCTGCCAGAATCTGTTCTTTTTTCCTCTTCTGGGAAGAGCTTGCCCTGGCATGGGCGCACCTGAGCTCCTCCCGCAGTCTCCTCACCGTCTTGCTGGCTTCCTCGTACTCAGAGAGGTGGCCCAGAGCCCGGGAGGCATAGGTGGAAATAGACTCCCGGGTCCTCAGCATTCCTCAGCCCTCTTCACTGAGGTCAGCCTCACCTCTCTGAGTACTCAGCTTTCCTGCGGTATCCAGCTTTCCCGAGGTATCCATCTTTTCTGAGGTCTTGCTGCTTTTTGAAGCCTTAGCTGGCCTGGGGGGATTTGGAGCAGAATTGCTGCTGTTCCTTGCAGATCTTCTTACCCCCAAGGCTTCCGCAGCGATGGCCGGTATCTGGCTACCCCTGCCTTCCGCCAGCCTAGACCGGGAAGCAGGAGCCTGGGACTTGCTGCCCTGGCTCATGCCTGGAAACCCGCTCCCTCCCTCGGAGAGGAGAGAGCAGGCCCCAGATGGAGGTGGTTTTCCCTGGAGCTCAGGAGCAGCAGCAGCACACAGCCTCTCACAGCAACAGACAGCTAATGAGGTAACGAGACACACCAGAGCTGCGCTCACTATTCTGCTGCTGGTGCAGTCACTGTGTACATACATGGCATTACTTATCCTGTACTGATCCTGAGTTACATCCTGTATTATACTCCAGAGCTGCACTCACTATTCTACTGGTGGAATTACTTGTAGGCTCCTTAAACTCTTTACCATTGTAACCCAACTTTTGCTTTTGTTGATATTCAGAAATGCAACTGTTATGCAGAGACCACGGTGCAACATACTATGGATCATACCATTAGATGCAGTGATATCTTTGATATGATACAATAACTATGAGATCCATGATCCTCTTCTGGAGCAGCTGTCACCTGGATTGTGGGTTCTGTATGCGCCACCAATATGACTTTATTTGCAATAAAACCTATGCATTACTAGAAAGTATCTGTTTCCCAGTTGTTACTTGGTTGCAGTGACCCACCTTATAGTAAAGCAAATTTCCCATTCCATTTATAGCACAATATAACACCCCTGTCTTGGACAAATACCTCCTTATAATACTGGGCGTTCATATATCTTGCCAATGCCAGTGACAAAAGCAGCTGTCAATGTAATGAAGAATTCTCCAGCTAATGAATTGCCTGCGAGGTGACAGAACTTACAGGTTATTTTTACATGTTAAATATTTGTATCACACATACCTAAGCCAGCAGAAAGACTTCTCCTCTATAGTCTCCATGCATTGTGTACGGGGCTTACGGCTGATTCCTATACAAGCAATGCAGGAGCCTGGAGAGGGGACTATAGGGGACTCCTGGGTGGCCTCTTCTTCAGTCATGGTCTCCTCCTAGTTATTGCAGGGGCACAACTATTGCTAGCCACCAGGGCATGTGTCCTAGGGGCAACAACAAGACTCTTTAATGTCTTTAGATTGCTTTTCTCTGGGGAAAGGAAAACCTAGCTCTGGGTTCCTGTGAATCCCTCCAGGTCCCTTCATAGATGGGAAAGGGAAAGGTTCAAGTTACCCACAAGGCACACAGATAAAAATGGTCCTCCAGGGGCCCCATAACAACTACAGTGGGTAAATCTACCCAGAGAAACTGCAGAGTCCCTTCCCTCTGGCCTGGGAGTGATTGCTGTACTTAAAGGGGCTGTCCACTGTCAGCAAATAATTCATATCGGCAGAGATCAAGGAATTGATACATAAAGTACATTAGAAAATTTAATAAGTGGATGACCGTTTAACCCTTTAACAAGAAGTCCTCTACGGCTCTACTCAGTATACAGGAAGGAGCCATTGAAACAGCCCCATGCAGAGAGCTAAGAGCACAGCAGTGTGAGGACACACCCCCAGAGCACTTTGAGATGCTACAATATTGGAATATAAATCCAATTTCACAGTCCTGGTTCTACAGTCTACACAGTCACAACTTCTGTGTAAGTAGTTTCTTCGGGGCCTTTTAGTCTTCAGGGAATTTTGGTGTGGTACATGCATGACCACCAGGGGCGTAACTTGATGGGTTCAGAGACCATTACTACCTGGTACAGATTTGACACTGGTACCTATCAGTCCAAGTTACCCCTCTCATGCCAGTTGACTCATGGACATAGTAGGGTGCAGCCGGAAATCTAAATTTCTGGGGTTCCCATTGATTTTTTTGATGTGATCACGTGCACCATTGTTCTAGGATCCTTTTCACCACCTTTTGCTGCATTTCAGTGTCTGAAGTGAGTGATACACTGTACACTATGATGTGCTACCTGACAGCTCTGCATGAATTATGACATTGCGGAGGATCAAGTTTAAAATTCTTGACATTTAATTCTTTTTTTTTTCTTCTTTTTTCTTAGAAGCCGTCCGTGAAAAATAGTAACATCAAGAACAGTAGAGAAGAACTCAAGACCTAGCCCCTTAGTTACTTACATAAGTGAAAGTTTTACACTCCTTTATAACAGAGGTTATGAAATCAGCTTGGTCTACCACAGACATCCACAGGACAGGGCATGAATGTATCAATTGCGGTGGTTCCGAGTTCCGTCCTAACAGCCTTGACGTCCATGACTTCTATGGAACGGAAACTGATCTCCACTGACATCTAGAAGACTTAGGAATAGGTTCACAGATCAGCAGAGGTTAAATTCTGTATGTACACATACTGGTTTTACCGCATCATTAGCGGTTTATCTTATATATAAACTTTGGATAATGGGACAAGTATTAGCATTTATAAGTATTCAGTAACTCGACTGTGCTGAGAAGTGATATTAAGAGCCGCTGTCACCTACACCCCACATACTGCACATGACATTTGTGTCAGACATTCAGTGATGATGATACATCAAGTATGTGATCAAAACTACATGGGGATTAACCCGGCTCCCAGGATTAGTGGTGAGAATTTAATAGGGCGTTATTACATGGAGACCTGTGTCTGGTAGACAATGGGGAAAACCAGAGATAGAAGGAAGTGAAGCAACCAATTATATTCCAGCTCATATTTCCTCTAATACACCCTTCTAACATAAACATTACATATAAATTACAGAGCATCAGGCCTGGACTGACAATCTGCCCAGCCAGGTTTATTACTGGTGGGACATTCATTAAATGGGCTGTTCTGATAAATTTTTATTATTCTAACTCTATAACTTAAATCAATTACTAAAGCAGTCATGTCAGGTCTGCAAATAGTTCCCTGCTACAATGTTTCTCTGAATACATTTTCAGTTGGCTGAATATAATGAAGAAAATTAGCAAAACTAGTATAATCACATACAAAATATTATTGCTTTTGATCAGTTCAACTCCTCCAAAGATAAGAAAAGATTGATAAGTATATACAACACAAATTGTAACAGTAAAAAATAAACTGTGCCCCATTAAAAACAAGCCCTCCCAAAACTCCAGACAGAAATTTCAAAAGTTATGGGTCTTTAATGGAAATCTACCACCAGGAGCACACTGACTCATGGTGAGTGCCCCCTCTGCAAAGATTATGCAAATGAGCCTTAGGGGCTCCAGGCTTTATAGATGTCAATGAAGCTTGGAGCCCCGAAGACTCATCTGCATAATTTTTAAAACTTCTTTTTCTTAAAAACAAAGGCATACAAAGGTACAAGAAGAGCAGATCCTGCCAGAGGGGGCACACACCAGTATGTCAGTGTGCTTGGTTTACAATCCTTCATCCTGGTGGTAGATTTACTTTAAATACAGTAAAAGACATCAAATTTTTAGACCAATTTATCATTATTTTTCCATTAAGAAAATAGTCGCAGAACTGCAGAATTTGTCCCATTCAGTCCTACATGTAATGGCTTTACAGATTCCCAATACTTTGGAAAAATCATTGCCGCCATTCAAAATAATACATGTCCTAAAAAAATCAAGCCATAAATTTGGCTATTTTAATAATAAAATAAAATAAAGTTTAAAGGAAATCTACCATCAAATTCCATCATGATAAACCATGGACACTTACTCATAGATCCAGGCACTTATATATGTTATCCATGGCCTCCTTCATACTAAAATCAACTTTTAAAATAATGCTAATGAGTCAGAAGGGCTCATAGGCTTTTGCAATGAGCAGAGCAGGTTCCTCCCACTGCACTTCCTGTTGCTGCTAAATTACACCGGAAGTGGGAAGGGGGTAGAAAAAGGGAGTTGGGTGAGACATGTTCTGCTTATGGTAACACCCTATGAATCTGCAACACTAAGGGCCTCTGGTAACGTCCCATAAAGCAATTCAGATGCATTAGCATAATTTTAAAAGTTGTTTTTTAGAAGGAAGGAGGATAACAAATATAAGATAACCACGGTCACAGTGCCTGGGTCTATGAGTAAGTGTCCCTGGTTTTATCATGATGGATTTCTTTAAAGTTTCCTGAAAGCAAAGAGGAAAACAACATTTTAACAAAAAATTCCATATGAGCATATTAGACTGTATACATTGTAGCACCTATGTATTGCTCCAGCATTCTATATTGGTGATACATTATAATTTGTTTACTAAATATTTGGGAGTCAGACACTGAGAAGGCTGTGAGTGAGGATGAGCCGGCCTGTACAGAGGTTACTCACACTGGCTGCAGGCATTAGAGGCTCTTGGAAAAGTTGTCTGACCACTAAAACTTTCACAAATTTTGCTGAGCTGTAACAACTCTGCCCTATAATAACCTAAGATACAGACATCTGTAAAGATCTGTATACAAAGAAGCCTCTCTGAGTAATGCAGCATGGAAGAGCAGTCATGTCTTTATGTCAGTAATGGGAAGTCCTGCAAATCCCATACATGTATATTCTGTTCATCTCCAGGTTATAGCAGCTGTCCAGTATAACAACATAATCTCTGAAGGCGGTCCCTAAAATAATCAATCATTATACCCTAATTGTATCTATTATGCCGCTCTGTAACCAAAAGTGCTGGCCTGCACCGCAATGGAACATGGTGGGTATCTCCAGCCGATCCATTACTTTTTTACTTTTCCAAGTACAGGCAGTCCCCTACTTAAGGACACCGGACTTACAGACGACCCCTAGTTAAAGACCGACCCCTCTGCATCTTATGACCTCTTGTGACCTGTCTGGATCCTTTACTATAGTCCCAGACTGCAATGATCAGCTGTAAGGTGTCTGTACTGAAGCTTTATTTATAATCCTTGTTCCCATTGCAGCAAAAAAATTTGAAACTCCAATTGTCACTGGGGAAAAAAAAATGTGTCTAGAACTACAATTATAAAATATACAGTTTCGACTTACATACAAATTCAACTTAAGAACAAATCTAAATTCCAAATGCAGTGAAAATGCTGAAAAAATGCTCCGCATTCTTGTGGGCTTGGATTTTACGGCTTTCACTGTGCGCCCCAAATGACATGTCTACTTTATTCTTTGGGTCGGTACGATCACGGAGATACCAAATTTGAATAGGTTTTATAATTTTTTCATACATTTACAAAAATTAAAACCTCTTGTAAAAAAAAAAATATTAATTTTGCCATCTTCTGGCGCCAATAACTTTTTCATACTTTTGATGACGTTTTCAATGCTGCCATTTTGAGGACTGTACGACCTTTTGATCACCTTTTACTGAATTTTTTCTATTTTTCAAAATGGCAAAAAAGTGGCATTCTTGACTTTGGGCGCTTTTTTCTGTTACAGGGTTAAACACATGGAAAAAACTTTATTATATTTTGATAGACTGGACATTTTTGGGACACAGCAATACCTAACATATTTATGATTTTTACTGTTTATTTATATTTATATCAGTTCTTGGGAAAGGATGGTGATTAAAATTTTTAAGTTTTTTTAATTTAATTATTTTTTCAGACCCCCTAGAGTATTTTATCTGTTGGATTTGAACCTACCATTATTGCCATACTAGAGTATGGCAGTATATGGGGATTTTACAAATATCTATTAAATGTGCAAATTGAACATTGTATAATGAGCATCTGCTCATGGTAACCGATCGCGCCGTCTGACGACTTCACAGGGGGCGTAGGATTGAACCCAATATGGGCACCACCGCCATTAGAAGCTGGAGGTATTCACATGGTTAACAACCCACAAATGGTGCCAGCAACGACCGCAGTTGTTTGCTGCAATATGCTGCAACACCCCCACCTGGTCGCAGAGGGTTCGCCTGTGACCCCTTACAGCGGGAGTGGACATGATACATAACAATATGGCACACGTTGGTAAGGGGTTAATAAATGTGGTCTTCTGTCTCTATTGTATAAATGAAGACGAACTGGCGCCCGGAAAGTAATTTTAGCTGGTGAACAAGACTATGTCTATGATGATTTTAAAAGTGATATTTCAAAGTTTATATATAACTTTATTTCACAACTACCTGGCTCCCTGCCAGCATGGTTTGGTGAGCCCCATGGGGGTGCAGCTGCAGCATGTGTGTGCCTGGTCAGTCTCCTTCACACTGATGCATATCCCTCCCCACTTCCTGTCATGTGCATCAAGCAGGTGAAGGGAAGGGGATTGGTGTGGAGGAGGGGAAGAATGTCATAAGGAGACATAGGATTAACCCTCCCCCCCCCCCCACCACTGGACTCACAACATGCTGCTGGCGGGGCAAGGTAAGTTGAAATAAACTATTATAAAGTACTGAAATGATTCAGAATGCTGACTACGGCCATTTTAAAATCAGCATAGCATAGGCTATAGTGCCTGTCGCAAGTGTATAGTATAGTATCCCCTGTAAGTACAGCAGCAGAGCAGTGATCCCCTGTATAGTACAGCAGCAGAGCAGTGTATCCCCTGTATAGTACAGCAACACAGCAGTGTTTCCCCTGTATAGTACAGCAGCAGAGCAATGTATCCCCTGTATAGTACAGCAACAGAGCAATGCATCCCCTGTATAGTACAGCAGCAGAGCAGTGTATCCCCTGTATAGTACAGCAGCAGAGCCATGTATCCCCTGTATAGTACAGAGCAGAGCAGTGTTCCCGTTAGTGCACAGATGACCCTGTATAGGACAGCAGCAGAGCAGTGTATCCCCTGTATAGTACAGCAGCAGAGCCATGTATCCCCTGTATAGTACAGCAGCAGAGCAGTGTATCCCCTGTATAGTGCAACAGAAGAGCAGCGTATCCCCTGTATAGTACAGCAGCAGAGCAGTGTATCCCCTGTGTAGTACAGCAACACAACAGTGTATCCCCTGTATAGTACAGCAGCAGAGCAGTGTATCACATGTATAAACAGGACAGCAGACAGAGAAGGGTATCCCCTGTATAGTGCAGCAGCAGAGCAGTCTATCACACAGTGATGTCACTGTACAGGATAATACACAGTGTGTCAAGTACAGGGATAATACACACAGTGATGTCACAGTACAGGGATAATACACCACAGTGATTGTCACAGTACAGGGATAATACACACAAGCGATGTCACAATACAGAGATAAGTACACACACAGTGATGTCACAGTACAGATATAATACACACGTGATCACGTACAGAGATATAACACACAGCGATGTCACAGTACAGGTGTAATACACACAGTGATTCACAGTACAGGGAAATACACACAGTGATGTCACAGTACAGGGATAATACACACAGTGATGTCACAGTACAGGATATTACAACACAGCGATGTCACAGTACAGGATAATACACACAGTGATGTCACAATACAGGGATATACACCCAGTGATGTCACAGTACAGGGATAATACACACAGTGATGACACAGTACAGGATATACACACAGTGATTACAGTACAGGGATAATAACACAGTGATGTCACAGTACAGGGATATACACAAAGCAATGTCACAGTCACAGGGATATACACACAGCGATGTCACATTACGGATAATACACACAGTGATGTCACAGTACAGGGATAATACCACAAGTGATGTCACAGTACAGGGTAATACACCAGTGATGTCACAGACAGGATCTACACACAGTATATCACAGTACAGGGATAACACACACAGTGATGTCACAGTACAGGATAATACACAGTGATGTCACAGTACAGGGATAATACACAGTGTGATACAGGAATCAACAGGATGTCACGTACAGGGATAATACACAAGCGATGTCACAGTCACGGTATACACACAGCGATGTCACAATACAGGGATAATACACAGTGATGTCACAGTACAGGGATAATACACACAGTGATGACACAGTACAGGGATAATACACACAGTGATGTTACAGTACAGGGATAATCCACACAGTGATGACACAGTACAGGGATAATACTCACAGGGATGTCACAGTACAGGGATAATACACACAGCGATATCACAGTACAGGGATAATACACACAGCGATGTCACAGTACAGGGATAATACACACAGTGATGTCACAGTACAGGGATATTACACACAGCAATGTCACAGTACAGGGATAATACACACAGTGATGTCACAATACAGGGATAATACACCCAGTGATGTCACAGTACAGGGATAATACACACAGTGATGACACAGTACAGGGATAATACACACAGTGATGTTACAGTACAGGGATAATACACACAGTGATGTCACAGTACAGGGATAATACACAAAGCAATGTCACAGTACAGGGATAATACACACAGCGATGTCACAGTACAGGGTAATACACACAGTGTGTCACAGTACAGGGATAATACAACAGCGATGTCACAGTACGGGATAATACACAAAAGTGATGTCACAGTACAGGGTATACACACATGATGTCACGTACAGGGATAATACACACAGTGATGTCACAGTGCAGGGGTAATACACACAGTGATGTTCACAGTACAGGATAATACCACAGTGATGTCACAATACAGGGATAATACACACAGTGATGTCACAGTACAGGGATAATACACAGTGATGTCACAGTACAGGGATAATACACACAGTGATGTCACAGTACAGGGATAACACACACAGTAATGTCACAGTACAGGGATAATACACACAGTGATGACACAGTACAGTGATAATACACACAGTGATGTTACAGTACAGGGATAATACACACAGTGATGTCACAGTACAGGGATAATACACACAGCGATGTCACAGTACGGATAATACACACAGCGATGTCACAGTACAGGGATAATACACACAGTGATGTCACAGTACAGGGATAACACACTTAGTAATGTCACAGTACAGGGATAATACACACAGTGATGACACAATACAGGGATAATACACAGTGAAGTCACAGTACAGGGATAATACACACAGTGATGTCACAGTACAGGGATAATACACAGTGATGTCACAGTACAGGGATAATACACAGTGATGTCACAGAACAGGGATAATACACACAGTGATATCACAGTACAGGGATAACACACACAGTGATGTCACAGTACAGGGATAATACACAGTGATGTCACAGTACAGGGATAATACACAGTGATGTCACAGTACAGGGATAATACACACAGTGATGTCACAGTACAGGGATAATACACACAGCGATGTCACAGTACAGGGATAATACACACAGCGATGTCACAATACAGGGATAATACACAGTGATGTCACAGTACAGGGATAATACACACAGTGATGACACAGTACAGGGATAATACACACAGTGATGTTACAGTACAGGGATAATCCACACAGTGATGACACAGTACAGGGATAATACACAGAGTTATGTCACAGTACAGGGATAATACTCACAGGGATAATACACACAGCAATATCACAGTACAGGGATAATACACACAGCGATGTCACAGTACAGGGATAATACACACAGTGATGTCACAGTACAGGGATATTACACACAGCGATGTCACAGTACAGGGATAATACACAGTGATGTCACAATACAGGATAATACACCCAGTGATGCACAGTACAGGATAATACACACAGTGATGACACGTACAGGATAATAAACCATCTGATGTTACAGTACAGGGATAATACACACAGTGATGTTCACAGTACAGGGATAACACACACAGTAATGTCACAGTACAGGGATAATACACACAGTGAGACACAGTCAGTGATATACACACGTGATGTTACAGTACAGGGATAATACACACAGTGGTCACAGTACAGGGATAATACACACAGCGATGTCACGTACAGGGATAATCACAAAGCGATGTCACTCACGTACAGGGATAATACACAGTGATGTCACAGTACAGGGATAATACACACAGTGATGTTACAGTACAGGGATAATACACACAATGATGTCACAGTACAGGGATAATACACACAAGGATAATACACACAGCGATGTCACAGTACAGGGATAATACACACAGCGATGTCACAGTACAGGGATAATACACACAGTGATGTCACAGTACAGGGATAAACACCTCAGTAATGTCACAGTACAGGATAATACACACAGTGATGTCACAGTACGGGATAATACACACAGTGATGACACAGTACGGGATAATAACACCGTGATGTTACAGTACAGGTAATACACACCGTGATGTCACAGTACAGGGATAATACACAGTGATGTACAGTACGATAATCACAGTGATTCAGTACAGGGATAATACACAGTGATGTCACAGTACAAGATATACACACAGGATGACACAGTACAGGAATATACACACAGTGATGCACAGTACAGGATAATACACACATTGATGTCACAGTACAGGGATAATACACAGTGATGTCACAGTACAGGGATAATACACACAGTGATGTCACAGTACAGGGATAACACACAACAGTAATGTCACGTACAGGATCATACACACAGTGATGAACAGTACAGGATAATACACACAGTGATGTCACAGTACAGGGATAATACACAGTGATGTCACAGCTACAGGATAATACACACATGATTGTCACAGTACAGGGATAACACACACCAGTAATGACAGTACAGGATAATACACACAGTGATGACCAACGACAGGGATAATACACACAGTGATGTCACAGTACAGGATAATACAACCACAGTGATTGTACACAGTACAGGGAATAATACACACAGTGATGTCACAGTACCCCAGTGGATGGATAATACACACAGTACGATTTGTCACAGTACAGGGATAATACACACAGCGATGTCACAGTACGGGATAATACACAGTTGATGTCACGTACAGCGATAATACACACAGTGATGACACAGTACAGGGATATACAACAGTGATGTCACAGTTACAGGATAAATACCACACAGTGATGTCACAGTACAGGGATAATACACACAGTTGATGTCACAGACAGGGATAATACACACAGCGATGTCACAGTACAGGGATTTAATACACACAGCGATGTCACAGTACTGGGATAATACACAGTGATGTCACCAGTACAGGGATAATACACACAGCGATGTCACAGTACAGGGATAATCACACATGCGACGTAAAGTACCTGGGAGTAATACCAGTGAGTCACAGTACAGGGATATACCATGATGACACAGTACAGGGATAATACACCATTGATGTTACAGTTACAGGGATAATACACACAGTGATGTCACAGTACAGGGATGTAAGTACATACACAGCGATTATGTCACTTACAGGGAAATACACACAATGATGTCACAGTGAGGATAATCACAACAGTGATGTCACGAGGGATAACACACAGCGATGTCACAGTACAGGGATAATACACAAAGTGATGTCACAGTCAGGATAATACACGTGATGCACATTACAAGATAGATACACACAGTGATGTCACAGTACAGGGATAATACACCCAACAGTGATGTCACGTACAGGGATAATACACAGTGATGTCACAGTAAAGGGATAATACACACAGTGATGTCTCAGTACAGGGATAAACACACTCAGTATGTCACATACAGGGATAATACAACAGTGATGCAACGTACAGGGATAATAACACAGTGAGTTAAGTACGGGATAATACACACAGTGATGTAACAGTACAGGGATAATAACACAGTCGATGTCACGAGTACAGGGTTAATACACACAGCGGATGTCACAGTACAGGGATAATACACACAGTGATGTCACAGTACAGGGATAATACACAGTGATGTCACAGTACAGGGATAATACACACAGTGATGTCACAGTTCAAGAGATAATACCCCATGATGTCACGTAAGATAATACACACAGTGATGTCACAGTACGGGATATACATACAGTGAGTCACAGTACAAGCGATAATACACACAGTGAGTCACAGTACAGGGATAATACACACAGCGATTTCACAGTACAGGGATAATACACACGTGATTGCACAGTACAGGGATAATACACACAGTGATGTCACAGTACAGGGATAACACACACAGTGATGTCACAGTTTATAACAGATATAATCTACTCCATAGTGTTACAAGCAGGGTTGGTTCCAGATTTCAGTAGGCCCCCGGGTGACAGAACCTCAGTGGTGCCCTTTGCAGTGAACTCCTATGACGGCACAAAAAATTCAGAATTGAAAACAGTCTCCTGTTCCCAAAAATGTTGCCTAGTTTACCAAACAGCCCCTAATAGTTATTTTATATAAAGCCCCCCTCACCCACATGGATTCTTTATGTACAGCTTTATCTGAGCCCCCAGCAGCTCTGGGCCGCGGCTCTTGACCTGCACAAGTTACAAGGCCTGTATTATACAATGTTATATGGCTGATATATACAGATATTTATCAGGGTAATGTCAGGAATAATCATTATATCACTATGAGACTGAAATGAACTCACGGCACAATAAAAGATGCAATATATAAAGGAGTGAAGACCCATCACCTATTGGATGTTAGGTTGGGCCCAGCTAAGGATCAGCAGGTGAACGCCTGACCCTGGGGGTGGGTGCAGAACTAGCTGGGTTTGTCAAAAACAGGAATCTGTTGTACTGAGGGACTATCCAAGGGTCAAACGAAATTTCACAAATACTTGTCCCTTCGATGCTTTGCTCAGAAAATGTTTCCACTCTTGTTAGCGATAATGAATATCTCAGCTTTTTGTGAACAACATAAAATAAAAAACAGAGATGAAACAATGTGAGTGCGTCACAGGAAAAATATTTCCTTAAAGGCAAATGTTCAGGGAATTAATCAAAATATTTAGTTTAACAAGAAACAGAAACAAAGTTTTGTGTAACTGTTACCTTAATGAAAATAACACAGAGGCTTACAGATTGTACAGGGTGTAGGTCATGTGCCTAAAACGGAAACTGGTTTTGGAGTTTGACACCAAATAATGCTAATGCTAATGGGCAGGGCATTGATTGGGCATGGGCTAGATGAGGTGTCGGCAGGGCATTGGTTGGGCATGGTCTGGATGAGGTGTGGGTAGGTCATTGGTTGGACATGGGCTGGATGAGGTGTCAGCAGGGCATTGGTTGGGCATGGGCTGTATAAGGTGTGGGCAGGGCATTGGTTGGGCATGGTCTGAATGTGAAATGGACAGGTCATTGGTTATTGTCTGGGCATGGGCTAGATGTGGTGTGGGTAGGTTTATTGTTTGGGCATGGGGTGGATAAGGCATGGGCATGGCATTAATTGAGCATGAGCTGGATGTGTCATAGGCCGGGCATTAGTTGGGTATGGGCTGGATGTGGCATGGACAGGGCATTAGTTGGGCATGGGCTGTATGTGGCATGGGCATTGCATTCTTTGAAAAAAGAGAAAAATAGTTCAGCTCACCACATATAAGACGTCTTATGGCATGGCAAGTCTGACGCGTTTCGGACTTCTCTAGTCCTTAGTCGTAGCCAGACTAGAGAAGTCCGAAACGCGTCAGACTTGCCATGCCATGCCATAAGACGTCTTATATGTTTTTAAAGAATTTTTTCTAATAAAAGTGGAGTTTTAACCATGGATTAACAATGAACTTTTCTTCAATTCCGATGCTGGACTAACTTTTTCTATTGATATATTGCATTCTTTGGGCATGGACTGGATGAGGAGTGGGCAGGGCATTAGTTGAGCATAGGCTGGATGTGACATGGGCAGGGCATCGGTTGGCCATGGGCTGGGGGGCATGGACAGGGCACTGGTTGGGCATGATCTGTATGTGACATGGGAAGGACATTGGGTGGGCATTAGCTGAATGTGAAATGGGCAGGGCATTGGATGGGCATGGGCTAGAAGTGGCATGGGCAGGGTTATTATTTGGGTTGGATGAGGTGTGGGCATGGCATTGTTTGAGCATGGGCTGTATGTGGCGTGGGCATGGCATTGTTTGGCCATGGGCTGGATGAGGAGTGGGCATGGCATCGTTTGGGCATGGGCTGAATGAGGAGTGGGCAGGGCATTAGTTGAGCATGGGCTGGAGGTGACATGGGCAGGGCATTGTTTGGGCATGGGCTGGCGGGGCATGGACAGGGCATTGGTTGGGCATGATCTGTATGTGACATGGGCAGGACATTGGGTGGGCATGAACTGAATGTGAAATGGCCAGGGCATTGGGTGGGCATGGGCTAGATGTGGCATGGGCAGGGTTATTGTTTGGGCATGGACTGGATGAGGTGTGGGCATGGCATTGATTGAGCATAGGCTGTTTGTGGCATGGGCAGGACATTGCGTGGGCATGGGCTAGATGTAGCATGGGTAAGACATTGGGTGGACATGGGCTGAATGTGAAAAGGGCAGGGCATTGTGTGGGCATGGACTAGATGGGGCATGGGCAGGGTTATTGTTTGGGCATGGGCTGGTTGAGGTGTGGGCATGGCATTGATTGAGCATGGGCTGTATGTGGCATGGGCAGGGTATTGGTTAGGGACGGGCTGTATGTGGCATGGGCATGGCATTGTTTTGCCATGGGCTTGAAGAGGCATGGGCAGGGCATTGGTTGAGCATGGGCTGCAATGTCATAGGCAGGGCATTACTTAGGGATGGGATGTATGTGGCATGGGCATGGCATTGGTTGGGCTTGGGCTGGATGGGACATGGGCAGGGCATTAGTTGAGCATGGAATGTATGTGGCATGGGCAGGGCATTGGTTGAGCATCGGCTGGATGTGGTATACGCAGGACATTGGTTGTACAAGGGCTACATGTGGCGTGGGCAGAACAATGGTTGTGCATGGGCTACCTGTGGCATGTGCAGGGCACTGGTTGGGCATGAACTGGAAGTGGTTTGAGAAGGGCATTGGTTGGGCATGGGCTGAATGTGGGGTGAGCATTGCATTGGTTGAGCATGGCCTGGATGTGGTATGGTGTGGGCAATAGTTGGACATGGTTGGTTGGATGTAGCATATTCAGGGCACTGGTTGGGCATGGCCTGGATGTGGCACGGGCAGCAAAATAGTTGGGCATGGGCTGGATGCAGCGTGCGCATTGGTTGTTCATGGGCTGCAAGTGGTGTGAGCAGAACGATGGTTAGGCATGGGCTGGATGTGGCATTGGCAGGACAATGGCTGGGCATGGGCTGGATGAGGCATGGGCAGGGAATTGGTTGTGCATGAGCTGCATGTAGCATGGGCAGGACAATGGTTGGGCATGGGCTGGATGTGGCATGGGCAGGGCATTGGTGGGACATGGGTTGGATGTGGCGTGGACAGGGCGTTGGTTGGGCATGGGCTGGATATGGCGTGGGCAGGGCATTGGTTGGGCATGGGCTGGATGTGGCATAGGCAGGGAATTGGTTGGGCATGGGCTGGATGTGGCATGGGCAGGGCATTGGTGGGACATGGGTTGGATGTGGCGTGGACAGGGTGTTGGTTGGGCATGGGCTGGATATGGCATGGGCAGGGCATTGGTTGGGCATGGGCTGGATGTGGCATAGGCAGATCCTCTTTGGTTGAGCATGGGTTGGATGTAGTGTGAACAGGGCATTGGTTGTGCATGGGCTGGATGAGGAATGGGCAGGACAATAGTTGGCCATAGGCTGGATGTGGCATGGGCATTGGTTGTGCATGGGCTGCGTGTGGCGTGGACAGGATGATGGTTGGGCATGGACTGGATGTGGAATGGGCAGAGCATTGGTTGGGCATGGGCTGGATGTGGAAAGGGTTAGGTAGGAGAAGCATGACCTTCAGTAACAGACATTTATGATTACTTATTGCACAAGATTTTAAGTTCTGGGGCATGGACTTAACAAAATCTGTTTCATAATTATAATAGTGGACCTTTCATTATCACCATCAACTACAACTCTGGTTATCAGTATCATACACAAACAAGAAACCAGACACTAACTTTAAAAATGTGTGCACATCAGACACCAGAAGACCACAAATGAGAAGCAGTTTATAATATTCCATATTTTTGAATGGGTTCAATGAATGACCCCTATTGGCTTAAGATTAAGAACATCCCTGTATGATCAAGTAAATTGGAAGACACCTTGGGATGGATTGAGACAAATATTACATGATAAACCCAAACTAAGCTTTTCCAGACTTAAACCCTAGACAACTGCATAGGGTGCATGCTGGTACATTTTCCTAAATTTTGCCCCTTTTTTAAAGGAATTATGGGGCACATTTACTTACCCGGTCCGGTCGTGATCCCTGATCCGGACTGTCCGACGAGGATGAAGTCCGGCGCGATTCACCAAACAAGATCCTGCATGTGTCGCTTCCCCCACTGGGGTCCCCACAGCCTCTTCCACAAACCCACGATCCTCTTTGGCAGAGCACCGATGAATGTATGGTCCTCCTTTCTATGACCCAAGTGCTGTTGCCTAAGCAACGGGTTGCACAAAATATTTAGAGAGCGTAAACATCGCTGCCTGGGTCCAGTGATCAACTCTGAAACTCATGCGGCTCCCCCCTTGATTGCAAACCATGAACAGAGTCCCAGACCTCATGATGGTGGCCTTGAGTCTACCTACAGAAATACTGCTCTATGAAGGGGGGTAGGTGATTAGTTGTAAGTAGTATGCTTTTCAAACTTTTATCCCTAAATCAAGCAGTAAAGCAATATGATTTATTAAAAATTAATTTCCGAAAAAATGCCCATGTTTTGCCACCAATTTAATGGAATTTGGCATTGTAACCTTATGCAGTGTTCCAGGTATCTGTGCCAGGGTACAATCACCAGGACACTTGTATCCAGAGGGAATATTTCTTTCATTATTATATTTCTTTAAAACACAGAAGGAAGTATGCCAAAGGAAGAAAGCCAAAAGGAAGAACAAATGATTAACGTAATGAACATAATCGACTTGTTGTGAGAATTTGGAAGCTTTTTGATACGTCGCCCATTGTGGTTAATTGAGGACATTCCACATGTCCAAAAAATATTGTGAAGCTTCACCCCGATGAACCTCATATAGATTTATATATATTATAAAGAATTTATATATATATATTATATATTATATCTTCCTCATTCTCTATTCTCCTCTTTCTCTTTCCTTTTCTCTCTTCTCCTCTCTCTCTCTCTCTCTTCTCTATTACTATCATATCAAATCCCATGAAAATGTCAAGTTACTTTGTGTAGATAATTTATGATGGACATTTTCTGTGTAGAATGAGGCAGGGTTAATCAGTTTTTTTGCCTGAGGAGGTCTCTTAAGGTTCTCTTGAACTTTTAGTTACTACTGCACTTGTAGCTATTCTTTGTTTCCCCAGGTTGGCTTCAAGAATCTATAACTTCAGTAGGATATGGGCATCCTATACCTTCATTTATATGAATCGGACCCCCCAGAAGTCTGAGCTTTCATAAAGTTATGAAGTATCCTATGGACATGTCAACATATTGCAAGATACCGAGTACATATGTTAAACCATTTGGCATTTTCTGCCCACTTTTATTTGTATTCTTATATACAGGTCATCGGTATATGCATTAGTTGGGCATGGGCTGAATGTGACATGGGCAGGACAATGGGTAGGCATGGGCTGAATGTGAAATAGGCAGGGCATTGATTGGGCATGGTCTGGGAATTAGTTGGACATAGGCTGGATGTGGTATGGGCAGAGCATTGGTCGGGCATGGGCTGGATGTGGCATAAGCAGGGCATTAGTTGGGCATGGGCTGGTTGTGGCGTGGGCATGCAATTGTTTGGGCATGGGCTGGATGAGGAGTGGGCAGGGCATTGGTTGAGCATGGGCTGGATGTGTCATAGGCAGGGCATTAGTTGGGCATGGGCTGTATGTTGCATGGGCATGGCATTGGTCGGGCATGAGCTGGATGTGACATGGACAGGGCATTCTTTGGACATGAGCTGGGGGCGTGGACAGGACATTGGATGGGCATGGTCTGTATATGACATGGGCAGGACATTGGGTGTGCTGGGCTTGATGTGGTGTGGGCAGGACAATGGTTGGGCATGAACTGGATGTGGTGTAGGAAGGGCATTGGTTAGGCATGGGCTGGATGTGGCATGGGCAGGTCATTGGTTGAGCATGGTCTGGATGTGTCATAGGCATGGTATTGGTTGGGCATGGGCTGGATGTGATGTGGGCAGGACAATGGTTGGGTATAGGCTGGATGTGGTGTGGGAAGGACATTGGTTGTGCTTGGGCTGGATGTGATGTGGGCAGGACAATGGTTGGGTATAGGCTGGATGTGGTGTGGGAAGGATATTGGTTGTGCTTGGGCTGCATGCGGCGTAGGCATGACAATGGTTAGGCATGGGCTGGATGTGGCGCAGGCAAGACAATGGTTGGGCATGGTCTGTATGTGACATGGGCAGGACATTGGGTGGGAATGGGCTGAATGTGCAATGGGCATGTCCATGGCATTGGTTAAGCATGGGCTGGATGAGGCGTGGGCAGCATTGGTTAAGCATGGGCTGGATGTGGGTGGGAAGGGCAATAGTTGGACATAGGCTATATGTGGGCAGCATTGTTTAGGCATGAGCTGGATGTGGCATGGGCATGAATATGGTTGGGCTTGGGCTGGATGTGGAATGGCCAAGACAATGGTTGGGCATGAACCGGATGTGTTGTGGGACGGGCATTGGTTAGGCATGGGCTGGATGTGGAAAGGGCAGGGCATTGGTTAAGCATGGGCTGGATATGGCGTTGGCAGGTCATTAGTTGGTCATGGGCTGTATGTGGCGTGGGCATGGCATTGTTTGGGCATGGGCTGTATGAGGCGTGGGCAGGGCATTGGTTGAACGTGGGCTGGATGTGTCATAGGCATAGCATTATTTGGACATGGGCTGTATGTGGCATGGGAATGGCATTGGTTGAGCATGGGCTGGATGGGACATAGGCAGGGCATTGGTTGAGCATGGACTGGATGTGGCATAGGTAGGGCATTGGTTGGACATGGGCTGGATGTGGTGTGGACAGGACAATGTTTGGGCATAGACTGGATGTGGTGTGGGCAGGACATTGATTGTGCATGGGCTGCATGTGGCATGGGCATGACAATGGTTGGGCATGGGCTGGATGTGGCATGGGCAGTGGTTGTGTATGGGCTGCATGTGGCATGGGCAGGACAATGGTTTGGACATGGGCTGGATGTGGCATGGGCAGGAAAATGGTTGGGCATTGGTTAGGCATGGGCTGGATGAGGTGTGGACATGGCATTGGTTGAGCATGAGCTGGATATGGCGTGGGCAGGACATTGGTTTGGTCATGGGTTGGATGTGGCGCGGGCAAGGCATTGGTTGGACATGGGCTGGATGGAGCATGGACAGGGCATTGGATATGGGCAGGGTGAGGTAGGAGAAGCATGACTTTCAGTTACAGAAATGTATGGTTACTTATTGCACAAGATTTACATAATTATAATAGAGGACCTTTCAGCCCCCTCAGTGCATAGATAGCCCCCATACCACATGTCCCCTTTGTATATACATAGCTCCAGAATATTCCCCTCAGTATATAGAAAACCCCAGCGCATATGCCCCCTCAGTATATACATAGCCCCAAGACATGCCCCCTCAGTATATACATAGCCCCAAAACACACCCACTCAGTATATACATAGCCCCAAGACATGCGCCCTTAGAAACACGATCTGGAAGGTGTTCAAGCTGCTTGACTACATACTGGTAGTGGTTTAATAGGTGAATTTCTGCTGACAGGATCCCTTTAATCAATTAAGAGCCAGAGGTAAGAGAAAGCAGCTCCAGGGAAGTCCTGCAATAGGAAATAGGACAGCAGTGAGACTTTTTTAGGACCATGCTAGGACATTAGCCCAATTATGAAGGAGATTAGGACAAGACTAAGTAAAAATGGCTAAATATTTATACAGTATATTAATAGTTTGTTTTTTTACAAAATTGCAATATCTCTGATATGGTGAATAGCAAATTAGAAGCTCAACTACTAATCACATTATATAGTTAATGTGCTTTATGTAAGTATTGTATGAAAAAAGGAACACAAATGCATAAAGAGGTGTAAATAGCAATATGATGCGAGTTGTTGCATTCCTCAATAACTACACAACATTCTGACAATTATTAAAGGGTGGGATAACAGATTAAGCTATAGTAGCCAATAGGTGTATTACACCACATTCAGCTGTAAGTCTGAAAACAATGGCATTAATGTAGCACTGCCTGTAGTGGCCCAGGGTGACCTTATATTTTTATTTTGTATCAGACATATTGAACAAATCGCATTATTTAAGGCTTATGTGTCTAGAGGAGAAATGTTCCTTGAACTCGTTTAATTTCTTAATTTAAAAATAAAAAATGATATTGCACCTGAGTAACATTCAGAGTCTAATTATGTACTGAGCAAAACAATCATATAATGCGACACAGGTGTATGAGCAATCAGGCCCCTAAGGCTCAAGCACCCTAGGGCAGTGATGGCGAACCTTTTAGAGCCTGAGTGCCCAAACTTCAACCAAAAGCCACTTATTTATTGCAAAGTGCCAGCGCAGCACTTTAAGCAGTAATGTATTTCTCCTTGTTCATTGACAACTTTCAATCCTTCAGCCTCCCAAGGACACCAACCCAGTTGAAAGGAGGAGGGCATATTCATCTATCATGATAGGAAGGTTCTGCAGGAAGATTCTTTGAGTTCTGTCTGGTGAACTTCATTCTGGGGTGAAGGCCGGGGTGCCCACAGAAAGGGTTCCGAGTGCCGCCTCTGGCACCAGTGCCATAGGTTCGCCACCACTGCCCTAGGGGGTCTAAAAATACAAAACAAAGGTTGAAAACCAAAAAAAAATAATATCACCCTAATTCCCTAAAACACAAATAAATATAAACAAGTATTATCATCAACATGGTAAAGCACCTTCCAAAATGCCTTCTCTATGAAAACATAAAAAAGATAACTCCCGGTGGTGAACCATGTTTGTGTCAGTATTGGTGAAAGGAAGAAAAATTCCTATATTGTACAAAACATAAAAAATTTTATGATTAAAATTTAATAAAACCTATATAAATTTGGTATCTCTGTGATCATACTGACCCAAAGAATAGATATGTTTGTTAAATGGATCCAGGTTACTGGTCAGGAAAAAGGTCACCTACAATCAAGAATGCCAAGACACAGGACAATAAAATTGATAATTCAATGATATTATCTTTTAAAATTATATTAATAAACTAATACCAGAATGAGACTTATTTGAGATGAATACACAGTAAAGCATTGACAAATGGTCTTCTAGAAGACTGATCTTCTCAATGAAGATGGTCATCATCCACAGTACATGTCAGAGTAAGGGGACGGTCTTCTGGAGAGGTTTCATGAATACATTGTTCTACTATTTTTATAATTAAGCACAGAAATGTTTTTTTTCTCCCTTAGTTTAGAATGTTGTGCTCTACTTTATTGAAGTGACCTTTCGTTTTAACCCCTAGGGTATTGGGTAGGGACAGAGATATGTACCTTAGGCCACAGAATGTCCTCTGATATATCTTACGGACACATGCATGGAATGCAATGACACACGGAGCTGCCTCTATGTGGGCTGGGTCCTTTGACTGCTGTCCAAATAGCTGGCAGCATAACTCACCTGCAAAGCTGAGCCTTAAGACAGGCTATAAGTACTGCCTCCATCCAGACCTGTCACCATTGTTCAACTGATGGTTCCAAGGACAGGTGCATAGACGTGACACAGTAAGTGATAAGGAGCTTTCAGTTCATGTATATACAGTACATAGCCAGATGGACCCTACAGCAACTAGATGACATTTAAAAATTTAGTTTTTCATTATTTCAATTTAAAAAAGATTTTTATAGCAATTATCATATTAATGGTCATTTGGTTGCATCACTACAAGTGGATAATTGACTTTTTGGAAAGTTATGTGTATGTTTTACCAAACTGATACTACATATTCCTAGAAATAGCTTCATGTAGGTTAGCATGGCATGCTATCTCTGAACATATTCTTTAATATTTTGAATTATATATATTTTATTTGATATGTATAGTATAACATTTATAACAAGGCTCTTACGCTGCTCTACTATAAGACCATTATAGAACTTTATAGAATAATAATGTAGAATATTATTATTGTACACAATTCTATAATTCTATGTTCTACCATAAGATCACTATATAATTTCATAGAATAATAATATATGTTACATGGCTCTATCATATATAAAACTTACCCATAGCTGATAAAGTTTGCAACCATAATCAACATTTTGAAGTTGTTTTGTTTCAATATACACATTATGGTTCAATGAGTGTTGGATCTTAAAATGAAGTCCTAAGAACAGAACATGGATGTTTGGGTTCTTAGCTAAAAGCCTGGAACATTACTGCCCTTCTCTTTTTCAAAGACCTGAAGGAAAAACTGAGGGGGTACTCGACATAGGACCACTTACCAGGACCAAAAGACCATCTACCACTCTGAAGGACTTGTTTTACCCTACATTACACAAACAACCCATTGATCTTAATAGACAATGTGTAATACTTAATCTCACCAGAGGTGGCACTGTAGGGAAATTAAACACTTACTGCAAGATTTCCTTACAGTTTACAAGTGATCACTGGAGGTCCTAACATAAGAACATTCTTCCTATTCTTAAGGGACATTTCTAAAAAATTTCAATGGTCCAAAGCTCTTTAATTGATAATTGTAGTTTTAGTTTTCTACAACTTCTCTAACTCGCAATGTGAAAAAAATATGTTTTTACATAGTGCCATCTGAGGATGTTAGGTTTAATGATCAGTTCTAAATATATTTTCCCTAGGGTCATTTACATAATTATGGTAATTATAATTATACTTCATCTACAGAAAGAAAGGAACCAAAGAGGGCGCCGGAAAGTCAGGTGTCTGGAATCATGGGGAGGAAAGGGGTGATATCTGTCTTGGTTATAATAGCAGGCTTCCTGCTTTCGGGTATGTACTTGAGGTCTTGTATATCATGTGTTTTTGACTTTTGGGACTCTACCTTACATATTGTATTATGCAGGGGTATATGTATGCAGAATAGCTACAGTATAAGTGAATAATAGCTTCAAATAGGAGATTAAAAGTCTTCAATATCAGGTATAATGAAGAATAACGCAAGAGACAATATAAAACATGCTCTAAATTATACTGTAATTAAAAAAAATATATAAAAAAATTAATATAATTATTTTTATCATATTTAGAACAAGGGGCACAAGGACAAGAGACAACTGTAAGTATCAGGTGCACATCGTAACGTTTCCTAAAAAGTATTTTTAAAAATAAAATTCTCAACTTATGTCTAAAAACAATAGGTTGTGTATGATGCTGTTGCTCAGTCTTCACTTTTTCATAACTACAGTTACTGACAGAGTCCTATTAATTAACAGACGCCCTTCCTTTAACTAAAAATTGTTTCCCTCCCATCTCCATAAAATCAGAGTTATAAACTTGCCTGGTATCCAGGGATATCTAGACTGAGTCGGGGGTGGGGGGTGGGGGGGTGGAGTGGCCTAATGTAATCTGCCCAGGTGAACATCATCTCAGGTCCTTTAGTCTCCTAACATTAGCAAACTGTACACCATGCACATATCTGACCAAATTAAATCATGGCAGCCTCCATGGACTTCTAATCTTCTCCATCCTCCTTGCAGGTTGCTGAGATTTCATGTGATGAGATATGTGCATGGTGTACAGTTTGCTAATGTTCTCAGGTTAGAGGACCTGTGGTGATGTCACTCTGGTCACATGACATTACTGCTGCAGGCTGAGAAAGCATGGGGATGAGTTGCTGGATTCAACCCGAGGAGGCCAAGCTCACCTCAACCCGCTATAGATATCCCTGAATACCGGGGAAGTGTATAACTCTGATTTCATGGAGGGAAAAAATTTTTAGCTAAAGAAGGTGTCAGTTAGTTACTAGGGCTCTATTGGAAGCTGCCGGTAGTTGTTTTTGTGAAAAACGTGGTGACAGGTTCCCTTTAAAATCAAAAAATTATCTACAATATGGCACAATAAAGGTTGTCCCTTTCCCACCCGTTACATTGTCTTTTGCCAGAGGCGTCATTCCAGAATGTTTGTGTTAAAAAGAATTAATTGTAAAAAACAAAACTCATTACACCTCAGGGTAACAAAGCAAAAGAAAGAAATTTCAAGGAATTTACCACACCCGTTCTGTAAATACTGCTCAGTCTTGAGATGCCTTCATTGCGCTCACAGAGTGCAGGATGATTTTTTGCCCCAAGCTAAAAATGTAACCAAAACTATTATATGGGGCCAGCGGTGGGGAAGGGTTTAAGCTGAGTCCAGTGTTGGACTGGCCCACCAGAGCATCAGAGAATCCTCCGTTGGGCTCCAGGTTCTTATACTTTATAATGGGCCCCAAAGATCTTTATCAAAGTGAATGGAGTAATCATTGGATATTATGATCTATTTCATGTAGAACAATTTCCAATATTATAGATTACTATACCTTTTTTGATGAGACATCCTACATCATATGATTTTTTTATGGTTGAAGGGTGGGCCCCCAAGATCACCACCTCCAGTAGGCCCAACACATGCCAGTCCGACACTGGCTGGGTCTATTAATGAAGACCTTTCCATAAATTGAAATATAACATACCATAGATACTGCATAAAGTGTAGTATATACTGTTCCTGACCTGTATCATCCATTCCATACATATTACGGGTATGGGCCCCAAACATGAACTTGGACTTTGTCCAGAATTTTGGGTTTAGTCTCACCCCCGCTGGTAACAGCTGGGATCGGTACCATCAGTGGCATTTAAAAGATTGACACCTGTGATTGGTGCCAGCACCTGTGGGGTCCTAACCCGCTGAACAATATTCCGATTGGGTCTACCCAGCCTTAATTACAAGTCAAAGTGGTCCTTACTGTTCCTGCACAGTTTGATTGTGTCACTTGTGAGCACAGTAGCACAATACAACATTAACATAACACAAAAATGTGTCTGACTTGCTCTTGACTTTGCTTTATTTTTCTTTATTATAGACAATTGCAGCACCCCCTACAACTACAGCAGCCCCTACAACTACAGCAGCCCCTACAACTACAGCAGCCCCTTCTAGTGTGGCTTTAGTATTTGAATCAAGTACAACAGTGGGATCTGTTATCAGCACCAATAAAGTAAGTGTCCCATCTTGGTATACCTCAATTGTTCAGCCATTTTTAGGGTCATACCGAAATAAGCCGTGTCTAGGCTTACGTCCTGAAAACAATAATTGGATACAGGTGAAGGGGTTATGTTTGGGGAAAGTGAAGACTCTTTACCCCATATATCTGGAGGCCAATTGTACGGTCCCAAGGGGAGCGGCTAAAGTAAAACCCCTGTGTGTGATTACGCACCTAGTTTTAAAAGTCCTCAGAATACAAGCAGAAAAACACATTTACCCTCCAATAGGAGAGAGAAAAGAGGACAAACTAGAAGAATATATACAAATTGTGAGTCTTTATTTATAGCACATATGCACAATAACATAGGCGATGCCACCACCAGGTGGCACCGTCATAAAAATGACAAAAAACAGACAATTAAAATGATATTAAGCCCCAGCTATTGGAGTATGAGTAAGGAGGCTGCATAGAGCCCCAGCTACTGGAGTATAAGGATGGAGGCTGCATAGACTGATTGGTCAATGACTCTGGGATGGGGTTTGCTGGAGCATAAAGTGATTTAGACCCTAAAGATGGAGCAGCATTCTATATCTGTATGAGGATGGATACTGGATCAATGACTGGAGATTTGGGGTCTGTAGAGAAAACCACAGTTCCTGGAGGATAGAGGCTGCAGGGACCTCTTATATCTAGAGGATGGGGATGACTGGATATGAATATTATCCTTTTCTTCCCAATGACTGACTTCCCATTCAGTGCAGCTGAAGTCGCAGTGTCCTGTGCAGACAGTCGCAGTGTTGCAGGTAGATGTTGCGATGTCTTGCTGCGTTATTCCCACAGATCTGGGACACAATAAACTTTGCCTCCATTTTGTTCCAGGAATATATTCCATATTATATACAATCGAGTGTCTGACACATGATGATGAGATCCACTGCAGGCCCCCCCCCAGATGTCGTCCTCTCCAGGATGTTGGGAGTTGTAGTTGTATGAAATATGTCACTAGGTAAAGATTATTATCGATCTATAGGCTGCTGCCCAAGATGTTGGGAGTTGCAGTAAGAAACAACAGAAGTGTAAGAACGAAGTAGATGATTGATATGACACTTGGCTGCACTATGTGCTGAAGAACTACAAGACACAGCAAGACACAGATATTCACAATGTCCCGAATAGACCAACAATTGTTAGAGAATTTGGTTCATATACCTGAACCCCAAAACAACATTAAAATAAAGATACGAGATAGATAAATAGATTAATAGATGGTAGGTAGATAGATAGATAGATAGATAGATAGATAGATAGATAGATAGATATGAGATAGATAGATAGATAGATAGGAGATAGATAGATAGATAGGAGATAGATAGATAGATAGATAGATAGATAGATAGATAGATAGATAGATGGATAGGAGATAGATAGATATGAGATAGATAGATAGATAGATTAGGAGAGTCTGGGTATGTAATACTCCCTACTCTAATTCTGGGGAAATCTCATAATCCAGTGTTCAGTTCTGTTGCTGGATGCTGGATCATATGCTGCCCATACATTATAAACAGCTCAAGATGGGGTATTATTACTATTATATGTTTAATAATCAAACACCAACCTATAGATAGCAGATCCTCCACTAGGTAGGTAATGTTTCCATAAACTAGAGGAAAAAGCTATAGTACAAGCCTCCTAATATGTACAGCACATAGAGAGTCTATAAACTACAGCCCAGGTTAGTGTATAATATTATATCATTAAATTATTGTATCAGACTCAGTGTAACAATATATTAATAATCAAGACGAAATCCGACATTATTCAAACTAATAAAACTAAATACAAAGCTACAGAGATATGAGATAGATAGATAGATAGATAGATAGATAGATAGATAGATAGATAGGTAGATAGATAGATAGATAGATAGATAGATAGATAGATAGATAGGAGATAGATAATAGATAGATAGATAGATAGATAGATAGATAGATAGATAGATAGGAGATAGATAGCTAGGAGATAGATAGATAGATAGATAGATAGATAGATAGATAGATAGATAGGAGAT
>WNYA01000596.1:29440-113769 GCA_019512145.1 Engystomops pustulosus
GCCGTATTAGAGTAGTTTTTTATATTCTTGTACATAGGGGGACATTATTATAGCAAGATTATATTCTTGATACATAGGGGCATATTATAGTATCTATCTTGTACATAGGGGGCATTTATAGTCGTTATATTTCTGTACATAGGGTGGCAGTTTTATAGCAGTTATATTCTTGACATGGGGGTCATGTATGTAGTAGTATTATTACTTGTTCATGGGAGACAGTATGATAGTATTATGGTACTGTCCGATATAGCGTCATTCTGTACATAGGGGGCAGTATACATTTTATATTATATTCTGTGCACATAGCGGGGCATGTTATAAGTAGTATTCGTAAGGCGTTAATTTAGTTTCTAGCTACATAGGGGGCCGTATCTAGGAAGTTATATTCTGGTACGTCGGGGCAGTATTATATGTAGATTTATATTGTACTGAAGGGGCAGTATTATAGGAGTTAACTTCTTGTATCTAGGGGCAGATTATAGTAGATATATATCTTTTACATAGGGGGCAGATTATTAGATCAGTATATTCGTTGTACATAGGGGCAGTATTATAGTAGTTATATTCTTGTACATAGGGGGCAAGTTTATAGTCGTTATATTCTTGTACATAGGGGGCAGTATTATTAGTTATTTATTTTGTACATAGGGGGGCATATTATAGTAGTATATTCTTGTACATAGGGGGCAGTATTATAGTAGTTATATTCTGTACATAGGGGGCGTATTGTAGTTATATTCTTGAATAGGGTGGCAGTATTAGTAAGTTAATATCCTTGTACATAGGGGGCAGATATTCATAGTAGCTTTATGTTATATCTTGTCATAGGGGGCGTATATAGTAGTTATATTCTTGTACATAGGGGGCAGTATTATAGTAGTTATATTCCTGTACATAGGGGGCAGTATAATTTAGTTATATTCTGCACATAGGGGGAGTAATTATAGTAGTTATATTCCGGTACATAGGGGGCAGTATAATAGTAGTTATATCTTGCACATAGGGGCAGTATTATAGTTATATCTGTAAAAACGGGTCATATATGTTTTATCTTACGCCGTATTATATGGTAGTATATTCTTGTACATAGGGGGCATATTCGTGTAGTCTGTACATAGGCAGTATTATGTAGTTATATTTCCTGTACATAGGGGGCCAAGTAGTTATAGTAGTTATTCTTGTACTAGGGGGGCAGTATTAGTAGTTTATATCTGGTACATAGGGGGAAGTATATAATAGTTTATTCTTGACATAGGGCAGTCTTATAGTAGTATTTTGTACATAGGGCAGTATGGCTAGTAGTATATGTTTTCTCCTATGGGGCAGTATTAAGTAATTATAGTTTGTACATAGGGGGCAGTATTATAGTATTTAAAGTCTTGTACGAGCTGGGGCAGTATATAGTAGTTATAGTTTGTACATAGGGGCAGTATTAGTAGATATTCCTGTACACTAGGGGCGTATATAGCTAGTTATATTATGTACATAGGGGGCAGTATTATAGTAGTTTATTTCGTGTACATAGGGGCGATATTATAGAAGGTGATATTACTTTAGGGCAGATAAGTAGGTATTTGTCTAGGGCTATTATAGATTATTTCTTGTACTAGGGGCGTATTTAGTATTATTTCTGTACAAGCCGGGGCATATATATTAGTTATTTCTTGTACTGGCAGTTTCGTTATTCGGCAGGGCAGTATATCAGTAGTTAATTTCTGTACATAGGTGGGCAGTATATATATATAGTTATGCTTCCTGTACCAAGAGCGGGCGTTATAGTAGTTATATTATTGTACTTTGGGAGCAATATTATCGGAATAGTTGTCTTGTATATTAGAGCAGCATTAAAGTAGGTTCTAATATATAAACTTATTGAACCACATTTATCAAAACTAGTGCAGTCTGTACTAGGTGCAGTTGCCTGTGAAGTGTGCAGAGGGCGCCAGATTAATCAAAACTAGCGCACAGTCTTCATGATTCTGGTGCCCCCTGCACTGCTCGATAAGTGGCGCCATTTTTTATATTGTGACTTGTTCATGCTAGGATATTGCGTGCGGTCCTATGTCTAACAGGCTCCTTTAGGTGACATTTTTTCTGTCTTGTGGGGCACAGAGCAGCCGCGACACAAAACCGTCGCTGACACTTTATAAATACATGTACAAGAAGCTTGCACATTCTTTTCAGAAAACTGGAGCAAACACTTTAACAAATTCGGGCTCTCAATTTTTAATGTAATGTACATTAATTTCTCCATTTATATAAGTGTAAAGAAATAGAAATATACAAAGATGAATGAAACCTACGTTGGCACAGCCATACGAACATGGATGTGAGGCATACCCGCAGACAGTCCACCTTTAGGCAGGAAATGAGACGGGGCTGCGGAAAAAATCACTAATTAGATCTGTGCAAAATAGATGTATGTGAGAATGTCAAAAAGTCCAATACTTTTTCACTGAGGTGGAAATGGAAATGATCCAGGCAAAGCTAGACTGAATTGTTGAGTTGTTATCCTGAAGCGTCATCTATTATACAGGATTATGACATGTAACGAGGTTTCATTATCTGCATGTCATCAATGAAATAAGTAATGTCGGTGTGTGTACCTAGCTAACTCAGCAACTCCAGATTTGCGGCCAGACTGCTGCACTACGACACGATCAAACAATATTAGATATAAACGCTGTAGTAGTAACATTTATACTATAAGTAGTAATACTTACGATTTTCTGTATAGGAAGGACACTAAAAGCAAAAGAAAAGGATGCTGTTAGAAGATGATAACAAATGATATAACATTAATTTATCATCTATCTCATATCTGTTTATCTCTTATCTATCTATCTATCTATCTATCTATCTATCTATCTATCTCATATCTATCTATCTCATATCTATCTATCTATCTATCTCATATCTATCTATCTATTATCTCATATCTCTATCTATCTATCTATCTATCTATCATCTATCTATCTTCTATTCATATCTATCTCTATCTATCTCTATTCTATCTATCTATCTCAGTAATCTGTCGATCTATCTCGCTTCTAGCTCCGTATCTATCTATCTATTATCTATTCTTCTATCTATCATCTCCTATCTATCTAGCTATCTATCTACTATCTACTATCTATCTATCTCATATCTATCTATTTCATCTATCTATCTATCTATCTATCTATCTATCATATCTATCTTCATATCTATCTATATCTATCTATCTACTCCTATCTATCTATTTCCTATCTTCTATCTATCTATCTATCTATCTTACTTACCCATTATCCCTCTGTCTGCAGTCACCGTTCCTTCTGTTCTGTACCATACACACCCATGTCGTATATCATTTATTTCCTGTTTTTTTTTCATTTTTATCGACGTGTACCACCTGGTGGTGGCACGCCTATGTTATTGTTGCATATGTGCTATAATATAAGACTCACAATTTGTATATATCTTCTAGTTGTCCTCTTTTCTCTCTCCATTGGAGGGTAAGTGTTTTTTCTGCTTGTATTCCTGAGGACTTTTAAAACTAGGTGCGTATCACACACAGGTTTTACTTTAGCTGCTCCCCTTGGGACCGTACAATTGGCCTCCAGATATATGGGGTAAAGAGTGTTCACTTTCCCCAACACTAACCCCTTCAACCTGTATCCAATATTGTTTTCAGACGTAAGCCTAGACAGGCTTATTTCGGTATGACCTAAAAATGGCTGACAATTGAGGTATGACCAGGATGGACCTTACTTTATTTGTGCTGATTAACAGATCCCACTGGTGTACTGATTCACATACTAAGCCCCCCTAGAGGGCTGCTGTAGTTGCTAGGGGCTGCTGTAGATTGTAGGGCTGCTGTAGTTGTAGGGGCTGCTGCAATTGTCTAATAAAGAAAAAAAAGCCAAGTCAATAGCAAGTCAGACACATTTTTGTGTTGTGTTAATGTTGTATTGTGCTGCTGTGCTCACAAGTGACACAATCAAACTGGGCAGGAACAGTAAGGACCACTTTGACTTGTAATTAAGGCTGGGTAGACCAATTCGGATATTGTTCAGGGGTTGGGACCCAACAGGTGCTGGCACCAATCACAGGTGTCAACTTTTTAAATGCCTGATGGTACCGATCCCGCTGTTACCACGGGGTGAGACTAAAACCAAAATTCTGACAAAGTCCAAGTTCATGTTTGGGCCCATACCCGTAATATGTATGGAACTGGATGATACGTCATGTAAAAGTATATACTACACTTTAGCAGTATCTATGGTATGTTATATTTCAATTTAGGAAAGGTCTTCATTAATAGACCCAGCGTGTCGGACTGGCATGTGTTGGGTCTACTGGAGGTGCTGATCTTGGGGGCCCCCCTTCAACCATAAAAAAATCATAATATGTAGATGCCTCATCAAAAAGGGTCTCGAGTAATCTATAATACTGGAAATTGTTCTACATGAATAGATAATAATTTCCAATGATTCTCCATCTCACTTTGATAAAGATCTCTGGGGCCCATTATATAAGTATAATGAACCTGGGGCCCAACGGAGTATTCTCTGATGCTCTGGTGGGCCAGTCCGACCTAACTCACTTAAACCCTTCCCCAACGTGGCCCCATTTGAATAGTTTTGGTTCCATTTTAGCTTGGGGCAAAAAATCATCTGCACTCTGTGAGCACATTGAAGGCACTCAAGACTGGAGCAGTATTACAAACGGGTGTGGTATTCCTTAATTTTTTTCTTTTGCTTTGTTCCGGCCTTAGTGTAATGAGTTTTGTTTTTACAATTAATTCTTTTTACACAAACATTCTGGAATGACGGCCTCTTGGCAAAGCAAGCTGTAACGGGTGGGAAAGGACAACCTTTTGTGCCATATTTAGATAATTTTTTTTGATTTTAAAGGGAACCTGTACCTACGTTTTTCACAAAAACAGCTAGCGCAGCTTCCCATAAGCCCTATTAACTAACTGAACACCTTGGTTAGCAAAATTTTTTTCCCTCACATTTCCATGAAATCATATTTCACTATACGCGCCTGCTATTCAGGGATATATATATCGGGTCGAGGTGGGCCTTGGCCTCCTCGGGCTGATTCCAGCAACTCATCCCCATCTTTCTCAGCATGCAGCAGTAATGTCAGTGACCATCACACATCATCACAGTCCTCTACCGGAGAACACTAGCAAACTGTACACCATGCACATAGCTCATCACATGAACTGCCCCCTATGTACAAGAATATAACTACTATAATACTGCCCCTATGTACAAGAATATAACTGCTATAATACTGCCCCTATGTACAGGAATATAACTACTATAATACTGCCCCTATGTACAAGAATATAACTGCTATAATACTGCTTTCATGAAAAGGGTATTGATTTCGAATTTAGCCTAAAAGCAACCAAATAACCTTCATGTTATGTTTCTTATCCGCAGCTTACAGAACTTTCGGCTGCCGCCATTACTGCAATCTTGAAGTGCTACTATTCTAATGCAAATGCTGTCACCTCCCAGGAGTCCTTCTCCTTCATCATTTCACAATTGAGCATTGATTTCCTCGGGGTTGTTTTGAGCCAACTCAACAACGTGGCAAGTGCAATTATTGTTACATGGGAAATTACCTAGATGCAACATATCTCGGATACATTGAAGGGGGAATTTTACATGATAAGTCATGGGCTACAAACATTTACATTGCCTCCGCTTATCTTAGCTTTAGATGTAGTTTGTGGGGCGCTACATGGGGAAAGCTTCATGTAGTGCAATGCTCGAACCATGTAGTTATCAGGGACTGACCCAGTAAATGTATAGGTGTATCATTATTTACATGCAATTTTGCTTTCTAGGTTCCTTCTTCTTCTATAACAGATGACAACAGGCTGTACTTGTTAAATGCTGTGTGGGAAAATCTACGTAAAGAAACTGTAAGTGCAGGTTTCCTAGCTAAATGGTTCCAGGAGACGCTATACCCATTAATTCCTGCTATAAACCCGGACATTTTGGATTGCATGAATACCTTGCCATGGACATGTGACCAATACGAGGCCGTGTAAGTGCAATGTAACTCTCTGTCCTATTCCATATACTACAGACTGATTTTTTTGCCGAAATTATGGATTTTCTTAAATGTTGACTGTCTTTCACTTTACAGGGTTAACGCCCTGGACTTAGCTATTTCCAAATTCGACCAAAATAAAAAGGAAAAGATTGCTTTATGGATCACTGGATTTGTTCAGTCACATGGTGAGTTTGACAGAAATCTACCTATGGGGTGTTGAGATATTTTTGGTGAGGGTGATCATGACTAATAATGTTAATAAATGACATATGCAAATGAGTTGAGTTGATTCGAGTTTGATTAATCGTATTATTTCTGCCTCTTAAGATTGCAAAAAAGCAACAGTATCAGAATCCATCAAGGTCTACTACAGGAGCTTTATCGACAATATCAACTTCAATGTCTTGACTTCTGCTTTTCCTGGTGAAGACCTGGTAGGTTGTAGATGTAAGGTCACGTATGACTCTACTTAATGTGTAATTGTATGTAATAAGATAACACGTGATGTGTTGGTTCACAGGGATCCGCCATCGATGTTTTTACTAGCTTCCAACTGACCCAGTACATCATTACGTCCAATGCCTTCTCCAGCATTGAATCCGCTTCATCTGTTCTGCAACTGCTGGAGACCAAAAACATTACTTTCTTGCACGATTTTATTACTAACTTACCAGACTCAAACTACGATGTACAGATTTTGTCCTCCCTGTTGACCATCATACTGACAAAGGCCCAGTCTGCTCAAGACCCTCTTTGTACACCAAGTCTAAAGGCGCTCTTCCAAGGAAAATCCAGCTACATCTTTAAGGGTATCAATTACGTTATCCTTGATAATTTGGTCCTCAAGGATTGCTCAGATTATCAGATAATGTAAGTTAAACCTGAGATCTACCGTTTCCTATACTTGATCCTACTGTGAGCACCATCCTTTAACCGGTACATCTCTCCTACAGTTTCCAAGGCATTGATACTGTCTATGACGATCTACCAAGTGAAATCCAACAAGCAGTGGATGAACACAGAGAGAAATTCTTAAATATTGAATCATCCAAATCAGGTACAGATTATATATTTTTACATAATTCAGAAATTCCATTAAGTTTGGAAATATTTGCCATATATGGATTAGGCCGGGTGGTGTTTGTTCCCTCTGTTATCGGTTCCAGAAAGGATGGTGCATGTAGGGATTATAGAAGGAACACTCATCTCCGAGCTAAAGTTGAATTTTGGCTTGAACGTTATTTTATTTTTGCATTTCAAAGAAGTTAAATCCCAAGCATGCTTATAATAAACCACAATTTCCTATTTCTGTAGGATCTGCCTGTACCTATGGTACTACAAGTTCACAGTGGTTGCTGCAGAACATTGGAAAATCAATCAATTACTTTTCTTATTCTCTGTTGATCACTTTCAATAAAAACTTTGATGGTGTAAGTCCTTTTTCTTAACCAAATTTTTTTTTTTCAGAATTAAAAAAAAAATGTTCTCTTTACATGAACACACCTTATGGTATATCATCATGTGGTGTATAAATAAACATATTAGGGGAGATTTATCAAGCTGCCTAAGAGTAAGAATGTGCTTAGTTGCCCATGGCAACCAATTACAGCTCAGCTTTCATTTTACTAGTGCGCATGAATATTTTAAAGGGGAGCTGTAATTGGTTGCCATAGGTACCTAATGACATTCTAAGGCCTCATTCACGCGGCCGTTGGGGGGCGTATATACGGCTGACATGTGTACGTTGGATATACATCCCCCTTAGGCTGGCAATGGGCGCACAGTGCCGTATGGAGCTGTCTGGTGCAACACACGTGCACATGTTCTATCTTTCCCTGGAATACGGTGCCATGCCCCATGTTTCTCTATGGAGTGGGGCAGGGGTGAGGGGCCCCTCCCCCCCTCCTCCCTGACGGCTATGTGTGCCCGCTGAGCTACGGTACTGTGAGCACAAGTGTGTGTGAATTTAGCCTTACTCTTAGGCAGCTCGATAAATCTCCCCCATCATTTCAAACCTATGTCTGATTCTGAACACTATACATTATGGTGCTCACGTTACATAGCAAATATACTGTGTCGTGCAGTACACTGAAGTACAGAAACTACATTAAATAACAGCTTTATGTAAAAATATTGATATAAAACCAATAATGGTCCCAAACCATATATAACACCCTCACTAGAGATGCGTTATCATCAGCTTGTATCGCCAAGTACATTAACTGCATCTCTTTTCTCTTTGCTCCCTAGTATACAAGTCTTGAGTACTTGAACCTAAACCAGACTATTGATCTTATCATACACTCCAAATTACTAACATCTGAGTCTACAGCCGATTCTGAGACACAAATGTCGGCTCTCATCACATCCTTGAAGAGCAAAGGATATAACAACTTAAAATTATTCATGATGCAATTAAGTATAGTTTTAAAGCAGGTAAGTGACTCCTCACAGGACAGCAAAACCGAAATCTTGGCTACATGAGATCACGATATTTAGTCCTCTTGAATTTCTCTCCATAATTTGGCTTTGTGTCTTCCTTCTTTACAGATCAATATCAAAGTTATTGTCAGTGTTAAGATTAGATACCAGTTCTTACAAGGTATTTGGGGAATAATGGAAGAACATTTCAGCCAGTTCACCACTAACGATTGGAACTTGTGGTATAATGAATACTTGATCACCGTCCTGCCTTCAATTACCATCAAACAACTTTCCGTACTGTCCAACAATGTGGTGGATGACTGCTCCAACATGCAAACCATGTAGGTAGCATTTCACTTGATGTTGAAAAGTTTTACGTTATTGGTTGTAATTAGTTTATGGTATTATCGGTAGAGTATAATGTAAAAAATTTGTGGATCAAAATTCCATTTTGAAGTATACAGTGGAGAGGCCATTTTTGAGCTAGGAAATAGTGAGATACAGTAGGTCCAACAAGTTCTACTTCTTTATTTTTCAATACCAAATCTTTACCCTATACAAACTATGGTTGCGAGTTGCTTTGTAAAAGGGATACGGAGAGTTATAATCTGTAACATAATTTTATTCTTCTGCTTCCTCTTTAGTGTCGGAGGATTTGACAGTGGCTTTGGGTATATGAATGAAGACTCTAAATCTGATGTTGCCAATTGGATCATTGGATTCCTGAGGAATGACTCAAGTAGTAAGTGATCTTACGTAAATGGGGTGTCGCATCATAGTAGATAAAGTTAAAAAAAAGATATTGGTCCATCAAGTCTAAACTATTTATACATGAACTCTCATGTATTTCACTTAAGTATCAGGCATTAGATATATGGCTGCAGATAAATCGTTGCCAATGATCAGAATAGTCCATTGACTTTAGAATTTACTGAGGTATATTCCCTCCCTCAGGGGGTAAGGGAATCTTCAACTTCATTTTCTCCATGTAGGTGTAAACATACAATTACCCCTTTGTGCAGCAGGTGTCAATTAGATTGCAAAGTCTAAGTGACCTTTGTCTAGGTTGTAAGAACTTGAAGCAGATAATTACTGAAGAGGACGATGTTCTGTTTGAATGGAACATCATTGCTCAAGCATTTATTGAACAGATGAATTACATGACATGCAAAGTTCTAGTGGGGACCATGCTACCTAAAACTTTGCTGACCCAGTCCTTTTCGAGGCCACTCTTCTTAACCTGCTGTCTAATGGTACAAAAATGACTTTGCTGACCCAGTTCTTTAACTACAGAACATTGAATGTTTTCTTCTTTCTTGCAGAATGTTTGACCAGTGGCGGTGATTCGTTGAATTTGAACTTCAAGCAGTTTAAGGTGAAGGTTTCTTATGAAGTGATCAAGGAACTGAATCCCAGCATCGTACTGGTAAGAACATCTGAAAAAGTCCTCGGTAAAATTTTTAAAAAATTGTAAACTTCTTTATCATCAAACGAAAGATCCCTTATGAAGAAAGGAAAGCTATCACTGTCACATCTTCATAGACTAGGAGTCTTTACAGTAACAGCATGGAGACGGTGGTGCTTTCTGTCACATGTTATTGTGATGCTTCTTCAATGAGCAACGTTACGAGGGAGCCTGGTGACTTTTCGTTAAAAATATAGAATTGCAATCTAAGGATGACTAACATCGGGTTGTGGATTGAAGGATGTTGATAGGAGGTTGTGTTTGTCTCTGATCTTTCAATATTGTTGCTTTTTTTTCTTTCTTCACAGATTGATTCCTTAGGTGATCTTTCCCCCAGCCAGATCGGAGAAGCAGTGGTGACTGAGCAAGGAGCACTCAGCAATGTTTCCTACATAGAAGTAGTGTTTGAAGTCCTCACAACTGGTTCAGATGCGATTGCAAATTTGGGTGCTTTCTGGGACAACTTTGTTATTCAATATGAAAAGGTAATATTTAGTAGCCATTGTGATAAGTTTATTGGATTCACATTTATGAGGGCCATTTCAGCTTTACCTGGCAATCCTTTCTCTGTTCAATACAATGATGGTAACTAGTAGCAAAAAACAAATCAGTGATGGATGTGCAAAAGATTTTGGGTGATTCTACCCTCTGATTTAGACATAGAAAAATATTACAGCAAGCACCTATATTACTATAATAGAGGGGATACAGGTGAGAATGTTGATCAACTACTGTAGTATATGCTGGGAAGTGGCAGGTTTAATGCAATTTGCCATAAAGCAAAGTTATATACATTATATAGTTGACAAAAAAAGAACATCCAAATACTACCTTTTGATAGGAAAAACGACGACAATTACTGATTCCCAAAAGGAGACGAAGGAGGTCTCTTTTCCAGGTAAGAGGAGGTTTCATCAGGTGTCACATTGGGGCCTATTTTTCTCTATTAGTTCTTTTGTATGGTATCAATATTGGAGTAACAGTGATACAAAAGAAGGCATTTCCTACTTAGACCTTTGTAAAGAAATTTTCTTTCAAGCAAGAGGGTAGCATGAAATGGCTTGTTAGTGTCCTTTGGGCAGATGAGGATCCCGTGGCGGATCCTAAAAATCTGATTACCAACATTGGTCAGTGAAGTGATGTTCATATCATAAACGTTCTTGACAGTAAAAACAATTATGAATGATATAAGGATACGTCGCAAGTATCTAGATCTTTAACAAGCCCTGCACCTTCTTGATGACAAGAAATTCTCTACATATCTCCGATCTATGCAATACAATTAGTGCAAATGTTTGATCTCACAATAACTAATGGTCACCTTATGATCAGTTATTGTTGGCAAACATGGGTTGGTGTCTTTCTTCAAAACAAAGCAATTATCCCATGGAAAGATGTCTTTGCAATTATGTAAATCAGCCTCTGAAAATCAATGCATGCATTATTTATATGGATTAATCATCCTTATGGTATAATAAGCTCTTACTGTCTAACCTGTTTGACTTGGTCCTTTGTCAATATGGGTAGCCTTACAACTAACTGGTATGCTGGGTTTCACTGGGGTTTCACTGGTAAAATATGTTTACAGAAGTATTTCAAGGCATCTAAACAATATATAAAACATCAGATATAGGCAACAAATAACCCCCTAACATCAATCTCTGCTTCTAAGCATTGGCTTAACATTTAACACAAACTTGTTCTGCATTAATTAAAACAATCTATAGTTTTTAACAAATCCCCCAAAAATGTATTAAAATGTATAAAACGAATAGATAATTAGTTGTGACATAAGAGACGGTATATATGTTCCTCAGTGATATGCCTACTTGTTTTATGCAAACCAAAGATGTAGACATTGGCAATTCACCCGATACATGCACATACTAATGTCTCTTTGGCTTCCATATCATATCGTTGATTGGAATGTTCTCAACTTTTTAGGGACGGCCATTGGTACTGTTCCTATTTCTGTCAACTGTAAATGCTATGCTTGGACTAAACAAATATTATGGACAATTAATATGCAAGAAGAGGGAAAGAGGTGTTTACCCTACAAATAACTTTTTGGGTTATTGGGCACTTTCCACAAAAGCCGTCTCACACTGGGGGAATAAATTACGACTGGCTAGTATATGTGGGGTGAGATCCACTGGTGGAGGTTTAATCTATAGTCTCGGAGTGGGGGGTAGGATGGAAATCAACACAAACTAGTAGAAACGGGGTATATACATGCTTTCCTTGCTAGAAGTGGAGAAGGCTTAGTATATCTCCCCCAATGAGTTGACAACTCTCTTACATCAGAGATCTGCAGTAAACATGTTATATGAGTAAAATTAAAAAATACACTTTAAAACTACAAAAAAAATTGCTTGCTGCTATATTTTTCTGTAACTCCATATCAGTATATTAAAGTATTTCCTAAGTTCTAACATTTATTATAATGAGAACATTGGACTAAAGTCTAAAGATAAAGAATAAAGAGGTCAAGTGTTCACTTCGTGTGAATGACTACCTATAGGCTCTTGGATGAACTGGCCACCCAAACACCTGCATTGGAAAACATGGATTTTTGGGCAAAATACTTACTGTCCTTGTACTGATGAGAAAGGATTGTCTGAGTAACTATGAAAAGCCAGAACTAATGGTAAAAAAAAAACATCCAACAATTTCCAACTCAGGTTCTTCTACTGAAATTTTTGGGGGAATTTTTGTTATCAAATAAGATTTGATAAATAGAGGCACGTGTGTTATGGTGGGTAATCCAATGCTTGATGCAAGCTGGTCAGGGGTTCTTCCGTAATGAGTTCAATTGGAAGACTAATACATACAATATAGATTCACTGAAGAGTAATAAGGCATGTTCATATATGTGTTTACACCAACTTAATAGCAAAACACTCTGTAGCGTGGAGTGCGCAGGATAGTAATGGACACCTACACATACTCAAACAGGCTTGTATACTCAGACACACAAAAACTTATATACATACATACACACTCCCATTTACTCTGCACATGTGGGATTACACTTTAGCTGATCTATGCCAGAGTGTGCTATAAACCTTTTTGTGTATCTCGTGAGACCCCAGCTCTTTTCTTACACCAAATAAAATTTCTCATATCTTCAGTTTTGGGGAATAAGAAAAATCCAATGTCTCTCGAACATGTTTTTCTCTTTCATTTAGGTAGAGGAGTTCACTGAAGAGGTGAAGTACAAAATGTTGGAATTGACTGTCGATGAGATCCAACCTAAATTTACCACATTCACTGCAGTCGACTTCCAACTGTGGTTTGAGAAAAGACTGTCCATAGTAACCACTGTGATGAATAGCAAAATCCTTGCAGAATTTCCACTGAGTGCTGATTGTGACTCCTACAAGTCTTTGTAAGTTAAGCAAAAATATTTGATAATTTTCTATTTTTAGGATTTCTCCCATTCCCAAAGAATACACAGTTTTTGAATAATTGCACAACATGCATTCAACCAGAGGGCAAAAAACAATATTCCAGAGCCCTCCAAAATGGACTCATTTCTACATTTTTGTTGTTGTTTTTGTGCCCACCCCTCTTTTGGATCTATCCACTACTGCTTGTTAGCATTGATAGGACTGTTAAGTAGGGTTCCAAATCAATGAAGAAGAGGGATGTTGCCATTATGAGTAGGGTCTACATCAGACGGATGGACTGCCATGGATTCTGCGTAGTGATAGTAGAGTCAGGATTTAAGGATGAGAATTGGCCTTTAGTTATGGCTAGACCCTGGTGCCCAACAGAAAAGTCTTCCGCCTGCTGATACCAAAATTACGAATGACACATGGCATGGTTGGATGTCCTGTTACAGATCTTGTACTATACTACTGCCCTGAGATCACATAATTTTATCGACATTATGTATAGAATTTATGTTTAGAGGAATCGATACTAAAAGTAAATATTTTCCAATCATGTTACAGTGTCCATGCACTGAGTAAAACCTATGATGAAACCGTTCCAAACAGCAGGCAAGCCGTATCAGATTTCTTGATCAACTTCTTGAAAAATGGTAAATAGGTCAAACCAATTGTTTGTTTCAGAGTTACAAAAGCTACTTACCTCACCTTTGGAATTACGTCTAACATTAACATTTGCTTTTGATGTATTTCTGTCAGGCAAAAAATGCTCTGATACACAGGACAGCACCGTGAGCTATATAGAGACTTCTTTTGGAAATTACTCTGTTGATATGACATATGAAGAGCTCATCATCTACTATCCTGATTTTAACCCTGTAAGTGTATCGTTCAGTGAACTATTGTTTTACATTTTTATTATACCATCATAGAGATAAATAAGTAAATTGTTGACTGTCGGTTAGTACAACCCTTACGTTTTTAAGGGACTTACAATTTTCAAATATTCTTTTCTAATATTTCCTTTTCTTTTAGTATGAAGAGGGAGTCTTTAAATTGTTGACTGAAAATCAAATTGGAGACTTCATGGTCGTGGGCAATATGTATACAAGTTATGATAACACAGTTAAAGTCGTTAACCATCTGCAAACACTTTCACTTGAGAGCGTGGATAAGACCTTTGCCCAATTTACAGCAACAGCCAAGAAGGTAGGTTTTACAACAACTTTACAGAGAAGTCTTCACCAGGACTGGATTATTCTAAGGTGGAACTATGTGTTGTGATGGTATCTGTATGGTGTGGTGGCCATGAATAATTCTAATGCAGGTATGTGCTTGCTTCCCCAGAAAAATATTGAAATCAGCGTCAATGTGGGAAGTTACATGCTTGAATTTTACTTTAAATTCTTAGAAAAAAACAACAAGATAGCATCACTTACCCATGAAGAAATCAAACAAATGTTCCAAATCCGAATTTTCATCTTGATTAAGTTTATCACCGTGCAAAATCTGCAACTTTTTGTCATCTCAGACTGTAGTACTTTGGAGGTCATGTAAGTGTTCATAATGTTATGGTTATTTTGCGGTGTCTTTTAGACTAAGTTTTACCACTAGGTTTTAGGTGTAGCTGTATTCTTCTACTTCATAATTGACCTTTCTGTCATATTATGCTTTATTCTAGAGTCTCTCAATTGGACACAGGATTCTCAAGCATGTCTGAAGGTACCAAGAAGGACATTGCAAAATGGATTCTTGGTCTTCTCCAGGGACCAACACTTAAAGGTAAAATCTTGTCATACAGAATATATTCTCTATGTCTTGTTGAAATAACTCTCACATATTAGCTACAGAAACAAATTGTTCAGAATTTTTGGGGATGTATTATTTATCTATATAAAGACCAAATGAAAAATAAAAATGAAAATATTTATATACGGTCATTTGCTGACGGTTAAGTTGGTATCTTTCAGGATGTGCAAGCAGTACAACTACATCAACACAGCTTGTGGAAACCATTTTCAAAAGCTTCTTTACATTGCTTACCATAAAGGAGGTGGTACAGATAAAACCCGATTTTGACGTTGTAAGTAACTCCACAATAATAATAATAATAATGATAATAATAATGATAAAATATGAATCCTACAGGAAAGCAAGCTTTGTATCTTATGGGTTTTCTCAATAATTAACTCAGGTCCTTTAGTGATCAGCTGTAATATTTAGAGGAACCTAGTTTTTCGGCAGTACCCTACAGGGGAAACTAAGAATTACACAGCTCCAAACAAGTGACAGTTAGCATTCATTAAAATGAACCTAATAAGTGGTGGCTCCTTTATATTAAAGGGCTTGATTGTGTCCATCAATTGTTCGTGACCCCAGCTCCTTACCTCTTGTCCAGCTCGTTCCTCCTTTGACTTGTAGCCTCTGTTGGTATAAAAAAAAAATGTGAACGTTGATGTGATATCTGCAGATTTTGCATCCTGTATTTCCAAAAGAGGCCAACTGCAACGGGAAGGATCATTATAAGTTCTATTATATCCTAGACAACATTGATAATGTTTGATACAGTTTAATGCATATATTAGGGATATAACAATTGAGTACAGGAAGTCCCCATGTTACGTACAGGATAAGTTCCTTAGGTTTGTTCTTAAGTCGAATTTGTAATTCAAAACTGTATATTTTAACATTGTAGATCCAGTGACAATTGTAGTGTAAAATTTTTTATTCTGTAATGAGACCAAGGATTATCAATAAAGCTTCATTACAGACACTTTACAGCTGATCATTGCAGCCTGGGACTATAGTAACATCCAGAGAGGTCACCAGAGGTCACAGTGAGCAGGGGGGTCCGTCTTTAACTTGGGGTTGTCTGTAAGTCGGGTGTTCTTAAGTAGGGGACCGCTTGTAGTTATTATGGTTATAAGTGGGTACGTTAAGTAAATAAACATGCATCGGAATCTTACGGGTATCCACAACTCGATAAAAAGGAAATCAACTTAAAAAATTCTATTTCTTTTACAACCAGTTGTCGATCATCAGCAGCACCAGTGTCTCCCAGAAGGTTGAGATTGTCACCACAGGTTCAGTTTTGCAAAGTTTGAACACTACAATGACAGTTTTGTATTCGCTGTATGGATCAGACAATGTTGTATCCAGTGACGATTTGTACACATTTTTGGATGAGTTCAACGCAGCCTATGGATCGGTAATTATTTTATTCTTTACATTCAAAGGACCATTAGAATGAGTCTTATCTAGAGAGCAATAACAAGCTTCTTTTCTTTTCTAGCTCACTGTCAAACACATGACAAGTGAAGTGAAGCAAGAAGCTATGAGCTTCCTCTTTACAAGCCTAATCTCCAATATGAACTCATTTACATCAGAGCAGATTTCACAGTTTGGGGTAAAATTCCAGTACTTCATTACGGGTATTACTGTGGAGACCATTGAAGAAATCCCACTGACCATGAACTGTGATACCTACAAATCAATGTAAGTAGCAGACCATGGATATGTTTTCGGGTGATGATCCATATAGTCTTTTATTCCGGTGTCCTCATATGACTTACTATCATATTTAATATGAACGTTACAGAACATATTGGGGGTCATTTATCTTATCTCTGATTGTTTTGTCTACTTTTTTCTGTCTTTTTTTCCATCTGCTACTTTGCTAATTTATCAATCTCACTTTTCACTTTTTTTTCTGATCTCTTTTTGCGACATTTGCTACAAATGTCTCAAAAATGTCGCACGAATGTCTCAAGTCACTTCCTTGCAAGTATGTTTTCGTATGGAGTTTTTTACACCAAACAATGTTGCAAATTTTAGACAATTCGAAAAATTGGCGACATTTAGCACATCTGGAATAAAAGATGTGACTATAAACTGACTTTAACGCCCATTTCAAAAAGTCCCCAAAAAGGTGCAAAAATAAAGATAAATCACCCCCAATGTTTTGTAAACAGTAATGCCACAACCATGTGCTAGACCAGGATATGTACTACACAGAGGGTATGTAGTACTATACATTGCTAAAATAATACAGACATACACAAAGCAAATAACAGCTGTGTTCATATAGTACTAGTAATAACTAGACTGTACAATGTCATTGTCCCATGATTGCATGCACAGATAAGTAAAGGTGCTATCATTATATATCTTTTCCCTTAGCTTTTCGGCACTCAGCGGTTTCCTTAACCAGTTCTCCGAGGATATCTCCAAGGCTATTTTTAATATGATCATTAAATACCTTCAAGCTCAATATAATGGAAAATCAGGTAACCACATATCACTTTATTATAAGCTACAATAAGAAAAATTGATAGATAAATGTAATTATAATCATTTTTTCCCTGTTTCTGTAGATGTTTGTGGAAGCTTATACACCAGCAGCTTAACCTATGTCCAGAACATCTTCTTTGACTTCTTGGAATATGCAACAATCTACGAGCTGAATCTGTATTACAGTAAATTCAATGTGGTAGGTGTCTGGTCTTAAGGTACATACAGTAGCCAGAACACAGCCAACGCTTTAGGATGTAGTTTCAATTGACCAAATTGTGAACTTTATCTTCAAATTTTATTTTTCAATAGTATGACGTTGTAACCAAGTTATCCGGAAAACAACTGGGCAACCTATTAATTAACACCACTGCTATCAGTGATGAATTTAAAGCCATCCAGATCTTGGTGGAAGTTAAAAAACGGGACATTGTCGAGGTCTCTAGCTTTATGGATGAGTGTATATCTGTGACTAAAGAGGTGAGATTTTACATATGCTGTGACAAGTTATCTTCTTAGAGGTGGTCTTCTGGAGAAAAGTTGCTAATATTACATACGGTGTATGACATTTCTTCTCTAGAAAAACATCGAAACACTACCAAATGCCAACATCGAAAAGGCGATCTATACTGCTGTTTGGGACACAATATCTACGGCTGTTAAATCCGGAGGGGAATCTGTATCCTGGTTTGGCAACGCCGTACAGCTTATTATCAAGAGTGTTTCTCCCACCGATATTGCTGAACTCGAATTCAGCGATTGTGACTCTCAAAAAACCATGTACGTTTTTGTCACTGTTTTTGTCTGTGCGTTAAGTATGTTCAGCTCTCGAGAAAATTCCACGAAGACTTGTTTCTGCTTATCAATCCTAACAATGTTCGTTCTTCATCACGTAGTGTTGGAAGTTACGGAAAATCCTTTAATAAATTGGATGATGAACAAAAGAAAGCGGTGTATGGAGGAATTAAAAAGTTTAACATGGACATAAAAAATACCAAAGGTAAGTTTTTTGGTAACTTTTGGTACCTAATTTTTTTGGGTTAACTTTCCATTGGACTTCATTTTCCTTTGGGATCAATAGGGATCATTTATCTTAGTATTTTCTCTCTCTTTTTTTTGCTTATATTTGCAAAGTTTTTGCCTAAATTAGCGACTTTTTCAATTGCCCAGCAAAATAAGCTGCGTGAGAATTTTTCCAGATATATTTTTAAAATCCAGATGTGGATGTATGAAAAAGTTGCAATTTTGGTGCAAATAAATTCCAGTACCGATCGGGTGCGGAAAAAGTTTAGAAGGGTTGCAGAAGAGTTTGCGAATTTTGTGAGACTTTTGTGGGAAATTGTTTTACAAAATTTCTCAAAACCTCACATACTCAGGTGCCTTATAGATAAACCTCTAAGATAAATCAAACAAGTCCAAATTAAATATAAATGTCCTGAAAAAATGTCCTGACTAAAGATAAATGTCCTGCAAAAATGTCCTGACTAAAGATAAATGTCCTGCAAAAATGTCCTGACTAAAGATAAATGACCCCCAATGGCTTTGATTGGAGATCACCAATATCTAGATCTCCAACAGCAAAATTGCTCTACATTTTTCTGTAGGTCAACGACAACTATAGGTTGGAGTCCACTCAGTGGGGGACAAGTATCTTAATTTCTGTTAGTTTTATTTGTCAAATTTTTGCGACTTTTTTCATTTTTTTTACGATTTTTCACTGCGCCTTTTGCTGTCGTTTTTGGTCTTTGGTTTTTTGTTCCGTGTGACTTTTCACTTATGTAGGAAGTATTTTTTTTCATGGACCCTGTTTTAACACGTAAATTGGAATTATTTCACATGTTTTACTTGTTTGCAATTTTGCACTTAAACCTGTTGGGCATTGAAAGTTTGGGCAGTTTTTTAAAAAAAAAATTCATAAATTTTTGCATTCACATTTTATTTAAATGTATTGGTTACTTCTAATGGTGTGGTCATATGTGGTGTTACAACCTGCATTTTCACATGCATCACAAACCGTTCAGAATAGCAGATTTGCCTAATTACATTTATATCAACACAGCGTTTACAAAACGCATGCATTAGCGCAATGTTAACTAGAGTCCTTAAAAATGCAACCACAACCTCAAGTCTAAAATTTACATTAGTGTCCACTCCTATATATAACCCCCTCACATGGCTTGTGACCATGCGGATTTGAGACATTTTCAACAAAAAGTCTCAGCAAAAAAAGTTGCACCTGCCAGGACAGGAAAAACTAAACATAGATCACAAGAAAAAGGCAGGGTCATACATAAAAAAGGAGCAAAAATTGACCTTCCAAAAGTCTTTATACGGCAAAGATAAAAAACTAAGATAAATGTCCCCCATTAAGTCCAATTCACCCACAAAGAAGGCAAACTTAGCCATAATTTAGTAGCATACAGTTTTAACCAATGCTGTACAAAATGGGTTTATATTTGGAACTAGGTTAAACCTCACGCATTTCTTTCATTACCTTTTCTAGGATCCGCTTGTGGGACAGAATCGGGAAGCAGCAGTGATTGGTTAAAAGAATATGTTGGCGCTTTTGTTGAATTGGGTAAAGTTAAAGAATTCGAGGAGGCCAATGACAACTTTAATACGGTAAAGACCTATTTATTTCATGCATAAAACACTTCTTTAAAGATGAAAAAAAAGGTGAAACTACAATAGATATTTTTTATTTTTTTTTCTCTTTAGTCTGCGTCCCTTGGTGCATTAACTGGAACGCAAGTTGCAACCTACGCTATTGAATCAGGAGCACTGAAAAGTAAAGAGGAAGTTATTCACATCTATGAAAATATTGATACAACACAAAAATGCAAGGACTTTTTGGTACAATTAAATGAAGCAGCTCCGGTAAGTTTTCTAGAAAACAAATGAATCGATCAATGATGCTGAAAATCTGTTCAGGGCATTAATGATTAAAAATTAAAAATGATTTAAAAATTTTAAAAAAATTATAGATATAAATATAGAAACTTGGTTATATTTTTCTGAATAGGTTATATTTTACCATTACAATTTAGAGGATATGTTCATATTGGACATTTTTTGTTATCATGTTTGCAGGATGTCTCACCACTGGGATAATATGAAAGTAAGGGGGGTCATTTATCTTTTTTTCTCTTTTAGTTTTTTTCTTTCTTTTTTTGGCGCTTTGCAATTTTTGTGCCATTTTGGGTCCATTTTGAAAAGTCCGCATTTGTTTTTTGTCAGTAAGACACATTTATCTTCTATTCCAGATGTGCTAAATGATAGTTATCATTTCAAATTGTCTAAAATTAGCAAATTGTTTGCCACAAAAAAAGGAAAACTTAGAAAATAGAAAGAAGTGGCTTGAGACATTTGTGCGACGTTTTTGAGACATTTGTAACAAATGCCTCAACAAGAGATCTGAAAAAAAAAACTTTTTACACAAGGAAAAATTACCAAAAATGATCAATAAATTACCAATTTACCAAAAAATGTAATTACCAAAATAAAATTTAAATAAATTACCGAAAAAATTACCAATGAATTACCAAAGAAGCAGATGGAAAAAAGACCAGACAAAACAAAAAGAGATAAGATAAATGATCCCCTAAGTGTTTAGTTTTGGCCTCCTCAGTGAATGTAAATCCTTACATGGTGTCCGTTGAAAACAGTGGACTGCCCATGTATAATTTTTACAGTCGGTTGGTTATGATGGACTAACCTTGTGAGATTCTGGAATGATCCATTTAAGAAAAGACAGTCCCATTATATTTTATTGATTATTTGCTCACTCATTTTATTGCAGAACGATCTCAAAACTAGCCCATACGTGGATATAATTGTATCAAGTACATTTGAAATAATCTCTAGTGAACTGAAGACTTTTACACAAGAAAACTGGACTGTATGGACCCAGGACATCCTGGCCAACGTACTCTTTGCTGTCAAGGCAAAGGAACTAGATCTCCTTCCCATACCCTTTACCTGTGAATCATACCATGAAGTGTAAGTAAATATATTAATGATGATGATGATTATGAAATATTGAGATCAACATCCTATAATGTAAGATATTGACCAAATGGATCCAGCTTAAAATTAACTTTGGAAAAACAGTCAACTTAAGACACCAAATAACTGACTGACCCTTATATGCAAATGCTTACAGAGTAAAGGGATTCAACAAAGCATATGATGACATGGATAAGGATACCAAAATTGAAGTCTACAACAAATGTATGAAGAATCAGCTAGACAAAACTACAGCAGTAAATGGTAAGTCTAATAGCCATTCCATTGGAAAGTCCCATTTCGTAGACTGGAAGGTTGCTATCTATCAGCTTTTGTCCGACCAATTCGCAGAGATCATCTTAATGGGATACGAAGATGGGAATGTGCAACAGAATGAACAAATGTAACAGCAATTTTTTATATTGAGTAGAGTAATGTCATATATATATATATATGTATTACAAAACATAATATGGAACCTAGAGATAGATATACCATATAGATGGATGGATAGACACACCTCCACTATTTATAACAATACATTAAAATGATATTTTTCAGGTGTAAAGTGTGGGCAGCAGACACAGAAGACTCAAGATTGGTTGGATGCCAACTTTGGCAAGTTTGCGGAATTTTCAAATTTTACACTTTTTAAAGAATACAATGTAAACTTTAAGGGGGTAAGTACCTTTCAACATCTACCTTACATTCTCACCTGCCTATTGACTAGATGTTATATACGTTTCTCTTGCTGTCTTCCAGGTGGAAGTCATTGAAACTTTAAGCCCCAGCCAATTGGGAGAAGTTGCTGTAGATTCCATTGAGAAAGAAGAAGTTGCATGCCAGGTGGCCAGTAAAGTGCAAAACTTTGCAGTTCAAGATGCCTACTCCTTCCTTGACTCATTCTCTGCATCCTTCAAGGTATAGTAGATCCTTCATAAATCAGACAATTTATAAGAGCATTTACTTATGGTTGATCCAATTAGGTTTCTGGAGACACTGAGCTATATAGTGAGTCTTCACATATTTTAGTGATGTCTGTGTCTTGCAGAGTCTAAAAGCAAAGTTTACAAGCAAACAAATTAGCAGCAAGTTCCTGGCATCATCAATATCTGCCATCAAGTTGGATTTTTCCAAATATACCGCCAGTGACTGGGAAGATCTTATGTCAGTCAAGCTACAACCTTTCTTATTCAGCATGGATGCCGACACATTGAAAACCATGTTAGATAATACTGACTGCAATGGCTACAATGTGGTGTAAGTAACACCTACACCTGTTTGTCTTTTTCCAATGTATTTACCATGAATTGATCCCGAAACAAGAGGCAACCAATCAACCCAATGGGCAATTTAAGCCTTAACCAAACAATTTCCTGCATGACATTGTTGGCTATATATCTATATTCAATAGATACATCTATTTATATGCCTCAAGGAACTGAAGGAAGATCTTGATACTATGGGGAGAAAGAAAGAAACAAAGCTAATACATCAACTGTGAAGTAGAAATTCAGTTTCCGGCTATGGGTCATATAAGACATGTGTCAATAGTAACACAACAACTTGACCTCAAGGTTTCCCTTTGAGTGAATCACAATCGTTCTGACCATGTCTTTTGGATTGTCATGTCACTGAGTTCACCAGTGAAACTGAAAATTTACTATTTTGCCTCGAATTGTATTCAATGATACATTTGGCCTAAAAGTTTCTTTATGTTTTATAATTTCATATATATATTTTTTTATAATTAGGGTGAAATATCTGGACTCCGAATTTGACAATTTTTCCCCTGAAACTCAACAAAGCCTTTATGGAGTCTTATTACCCTTCCTTAAGAATCACCTCTCATCATCTGGTAAGGTTTAGGTGAAAGCCTTTTATATGAATAGTAGCTGGTGGGTGTCCTTTCTACCTCCTGGACTCCTACCACTCATACACCAACAGCTACACCCATGCACTAAAATATAGAATACATCCATATACTTATGATCTTCTAACAAACTGTCTGAATCCTCAGGTGCCTGCCCTGTAAATGGAGAAGCTAGCAGTGTCACTGCTTCCAGACTTTTTGGAAAATTCAAAGTATTTGTATCTTATGTAGATTTAAATATCCTTATGCCTAATTTTGATGGGGTAAGTGCAATTTTTATATTTTAAATGGCAAATAACAACATGTTTCTGAAAAAAAAAGTATTACAACAAAGCTAAATTCTTTGAGTATAAGAGCAACACCTATCCATAGGTTGTTTTTATTCTGTTGAAGTTCAGCTTTCCAGCTGACTGGGCAAAAAAATCATGTCTCTACTTTCATATAGAGTAGTGTTTATTGCAACAAGTGTTCTTACATCAAGAGGAGTTCAAAATGTAGAGGGTTAGTTGGCAATTTGAGACAGGATTGGGAAGAAGATAATATTGGAGGAGCTTCTGGTTATTTCTAGTAGTGGAAGAAGAGCTCAACTAAGGTTGACAGATAAATAGTGTTGAGCGGACCCCAACCACAAATTTCAGGTTTGTACTGAACTTGGTGGGTTTGGGTCTCCCAGAGCAGACCCCAAACTTGTTCAGCTTAACTTCCCTCCGGGGTGAAGTTGACTCTTCAAATGCCGCTATAAAAACCACTAGCAAATTCAGAAGCAGCATTTAAATGGTTAAAAGTGTTGACCTGATGACGTCATGGGGAGTGCCAATTCTCCCAAAAAATGGCGGCACACAGCCTAGGCTGGCGACTTTGCAAGTGGCATTTAAACTGTTCACTCTCACGATTGGTGGTGGTATTTTAAAATTAGATTTTCATGGGGTCTGTTCATCACTATCGATAATGTCTTCTGCATAGGCCAACAATATCATCATTTACTAGAAAGGTCAAAGGGTAAAGAGTTTTTGTACAGAGGAAGGGTAGAAGTGGACCTATCCAGACTATGCAGTGGTGAAATGGAAAAGATAAAGAATTTATATAAAACTTTTATTTTGAATACTTAAAAGCTTCTTGGACACAGTTTGGTCATAACTGAGACTTTCCAAAATTTGCAATTGTATTTTTTCTTTTACACACTCAAGACCTTTCTCACATGCTATGGTTTTTTTTTCTCTATTTGCAGCTCCAAGCCATTGACTCACTCTCACCTGTGCAGAAAGCCTCCCTAGCCATGAGTGGAGACATACTCACAGATGCCACTAAAGCCACAACCCTTGCCAACAGCTTATCTACCCTTTCTTTTGACGGTTTAGACATGTTCCTGTCCAGTTTCCAAGCTATTGCAGTAGAGGTAAGAACAAAAGAATATCTCATATCCTCCTCTATCTATCTTTCATCTTTCTAGAATTACAGAATTCAGCAGCACTCCATACGGTGAATGAAAAGACAAGTGGATTTATTCCAAACACATTGCATCAGGACTGAGGCTTCATGTAGAAGCTGAAACGTTGCGATGTGTTTGGAATAAATCCACTTGTTTTTTCATTCACCATATGGAGCGCTGCTGAATTCTTTGAAGCTCCTTACATTTGGAATCGCCATACTCCATTGGCTTGCATCCAGGATTAAGTGTATTTTTCCAGCGCTTCTGTGGACTTTATCTATCTATCTCATATATATGTATCTCTATATAAATAATTTGTATCACCACTGTTCTAAAAGAAGAGTTCTTAATCATTTTTACTTTTATTTTCCACAGAAAGAGATGAATTCCTTATCAAATCCTACCATACGGGGCTCTTTATTCAACACTATTTATGGAACAGTCTCCAAGCAGTTTTCATCATTTACAAACGAGCAATGGAGCAACTACTGGAATTTCAAATTGAACCTTTTCTTACCCAGTATAACGGAAACCCAAATTGCTGCCATACCTGAGAACATCAACTGCAACGCTTTCAAATCCATGTAAGAAAACGCATTCATATTTTATCTGAAGTGTCCCCACAAAAACATGGTATTTGTAGTAAACTAATTGAGACTGAGCTGCAATAGACTTTGAGGGTCATTTATCTTTGAATATTCTCTTTTTTCCTCTTATTTTTGTGACTTTTTTTGCCACATTTGATATATTTGCACGTAAATTTGTGACTTTTTGCAACCACTCGCCTAGCAAAGTTATAAGAAATTCTTAAGTGTTGCATCTGACATATATTTAAAATCCAGATGTGAATGTTTGAAAAAAGTTACCATTTTGGAGCAAATCAAGATGAAAAAGTTGAAAATAAAGGCCAGTCCTGCGAGGCATAGGAAAAACTTTAGAAGAAGTCGCAGAAGAGTTTCAGACTTTTGTGCAACTTATTATTAAAAGCCCCATAGACTCAGCTCCCTGATATATCAACTTTTAAGATAAAGCGAACAAGTCCAAATCCTAGAAAGAACAAGAAAATACGTGTACAAATGTCCTGACTAAAGATAAATGACCCCCTTTCACTGTGCTATTGTGAGGATAGAAAACGATAGAATAATGGTTACTAATATGACCTATATAACGTTGTCTGATAAATTATATATGACGTTTCTTTGCTTCTTGTGCTGCTACACAGAATATCCGGCCTTAGCAAGCATTACAAAGAACTTTCGGCGCCTGTGCAAAAAGCAACTTGTGAAAAAGCAAAGTCCTACCTAAAAGCTAATTCTCCAGCAAGTGGTAAGAAGCCATATATTCTCTTGATTGACCCACAAAAGTTTCGTTCACTTAGATCAGTGGTGGCGAACCTATGGCACGGGTGGCAGAGGTGGCACTCAGAGCCCTTTCTATGGGCACCCAGGCCTTCACCCCAACACAGAGTTTCCCAGCTATGACACAAGGCTTTCTCCTGTGATCCAATACAGCCCAGGACGTGCCATGCTCAGAGCTATTTGGCTGCCAGAACTACAGGAGGAGCGGGAAGGTGTGGATAGAGATGGATTGTCATTGGAGCTCCTGCTCTGGGTCTCCTGACTCTTCCTCTTCAGGGGACCCTAGAGGGAAGCTACAATCCAAATTTCTCCATCATCTTTCTAATGTATTGGTGAACTCAGGATGCCAATACGATTAAAACCTGTGATACAGCAGGGATCAATAGGTTACTGCTTAAATTGTCATGTTAGTACTTTGCGACCTATAAATGGGTTTTGGTTGTAGTTTGGGCACTCTGTCTCCAAAAGGTTTGCTATCTCTGATTTAGATAGTTGCTAATAACTTATTTTGTGCCATATTTCAGGACCAAAATGCCCTTCAAGTTCAGGCGGCAGTGGATTTTGGTTTGAAGAAAACTTTGCGCTATTTGGTGAATATATCACCATTCAAGAAATCACTGACATATTCCCAGGTTTTAGTGTTGTAAGTATCTTTAACAGAGTATGAAATAGCTATAAGATACATTTTTCTGTTCACACTATTGCATGAATAATGAACTTCCTCCTATTTAGACCGATTCTATTCCATACCTTACTGCTGACCAACTGGGCACCTATTGTGCCAATGGTGAAGTCTTGTCAGACATGGAGAAGATTAAAAAGGTGATGGGTGGAATAACCAGTAATACCATTGAAGAATTCATGATGTCATTTAATGCTGGACTTGCCGCGGTAAATATAATCTTTTGTATCATGTCTTTTTACTGTTGGCTATTGTTAGAATACAACACCATGAGGGACACCTGTAAGCTCAAGAAGCCGGTGGCAAGATGCCATATATTCTCTCATTTCTATTGTGTTCTTTGGTTTCTAATTACAGAATAGCATCACAGAAATTAGCAATGCGCCATTGAAAAAGTTCCTCATGGGAGAAATCTTGTGTAAACTTGGGTCCAAATTCTCATCTTTCGCACCCAAGGACTATTCCACCTGGTTTTCAGAAAATCTCAAATATTTTACCTCCTCTATGGATGCAAAGGCCCTCGGATTCATACCCTCGGATATCGGCTGTGACTCTCTGGCCGCCATGTAAGATGAGAATTGTGATTTTGCTATTTTATTATGCCTTAGTATACCGTATAACAGACTAATCTGTCTTCTGTATCCAACAGTATGAAGCCTTTAATTGCACTGAAAAACCCTGAAAACCCAGAAGCTATATACAGCTTTGTTCAATCAGTTCTAAAGAATCAACTAACATCTACAGGTGAGTCAAAGTGTACCATAACCGGTAAAGCACTGTCTACACCAATAGTCTCTTAGCAGTGGTCTCTCCGGCCAATGCAAGACTAAAATGAATGGCCGACTGCTTCTATAGTTTGTAGCTGGACAATTCTCTAACTAGTCAATGATGTCTTAATTTAACACATCGAATATTTCTAATAATGCATTATTACTTTTACGTGATTTGATATGTCAAAGGTACCCAAAAATTTTTTTTTTAAACTTCATTTTTGTAACTAGCTGCCTGCACCGGTGACATGACCTCAAAAGAATGGGTAGAGAAATACTTTGGAGGCTTCTTTATCGTGGGGAAATGGCAAGACATTGTTTCTTTGTCCCCACATTTTGATGTGGTAAGTGATGGCTTTATTGTCTTCAATTTCTTATGATATGTTACATCATCCTCTAGAAGACTTTGGAGGTCATTTATCTTATCTCTCTTTGTTTTGCCTGTCTTTCTTTGTGCTAGTTTTTTATCTTTTCAGATATGTGGCTCAAGAATGTGGCACAAATATCTCGACACTTTCCAATTCCACTTCAGTGCACATTTCAAAAAGTCTCTAAAATTGCAATGCACCAAAAAAAGTCTCAAAAAAGACAGAAAAAAAGAAAGAAAAATAAAGATAAATGACCTCCCTTGTTTTAGTTTACTCTCATGGTCTTTCTTGTTGGTCTTTCCATTTTGAATACTTCTTCATTTATCCTGATGTAAGCAGTTGCATAGAATTAGAAACAGAGAACAAGCAATGGATCCAAGAATTAAAAAATTCTATAACCAGTTAATATTTTTGGTTCAAGCTTCTTATATTCAACTGTCGTGGCCCCCGATTTTGGTCCCATTTACTCTCCTATACCACTATACTTCTCCTCCTCCTCAACCTGTACTTACTGTTACTTACTTTATCCATAGTTGACTGCAGTTGGCAAACCACCGGTTAGAGAATTCTGCTCTCTAGTTTATTTCTTGCTACAGTATGTTGTCAAGTCTTGTGGAAGGTGTTTATTGCACAAATTAAGTAACATTTCTTTTTGCATTTTTTTTTTAAGACAAGTGCTGCCCAATATATGTCTCAAGTCCAGTTGGCCGAAGCATCTGCAAGTACTTCAATTATAAGCAATTCTACTGCATTGACCACTCTGCTGTTCTCATTCAGTGGAAGTTTGGAAGACTTCTATGGCTACATGGACACCTTGCAAACTTACTTTATAAAGGTCAGCTGAAAAGAAATAGAGCGAAAACAATACATTGCTCAAAGATTTTATATCTCATTTTGAGTTTTAGTCTTGAGAATTCTGAAATCCCATCACATCTTATCACATTAAGAGGCAATCCAACTATCAATGGTGATAACTAAGGAAAATTGTCACAGCACCACCCCTTTTACTAAGAATTGTAACAACATATATTAGATTAGGGATCACATAAATTATTAGGATTGTCCTCAAAAACTTGTAGATACTATCATACGCATGAAAAAAGACACATGTCCATCAAGTTCAACCAAGGAAGGGTAGGGATTGGATGAGGAAGAGAACAATTCTATATAACATAACCATCAATGTTATTTAGATGTAAAAAGGCATCTAGACCCTTATTGAATGAAGCTCTCTGCTGTGAACAGCACCTGAGGCAGGCTATTCCACAGACTGTTCCCTTAGTAAAAAATGCATGTGATTACATTTTTTACATTTGTAATGTATTCAGAAAAGTTGTGTCTTCTATACTAAGATAAATACCCTAAGATAAAGTTCACACAACGTAATGTGAAGTGTACTTGTCTGTAGACTACAGAAATAGACTGCACATAGAAATAAAAAAGGCACTCGAAATATCCAAAACTGAAGCTACTGTAATGTATTAGGAAGGGGGGTGCAGCTGTAGTGCAGGTAGGGCACATTCTGCTGCGAGAGGGAATTTAATCACCTTCAATAATGTGTTTCATTTCAACAAATCTTTTCAGAATCCATCACTGTTGTCAAACACTAAAGTGAGAGACTCCTTATTGATGTTTGTTGCACAGTATGTATTTGCAAACATGGACACTTTTGACATAGATCTAACTACAAATTGGATGAATAAAATCAACTTTCTGCTGCCTGGCATCAATGCGACCATGCTGGAGCTAGTTCCAGGCACAATCTCATGTGAACAATATCAAGCCATGTAAGTATATATCTATATAGTGTATAATATATGTACAGGCAGTTCCTGGGTTACATACAAGAGAGGTTCCATAGGTTCATTCTTAAGTTGAATTTGTATATTTTATAATTGTAGATCCAGACAAATTTTCTTTTTGGCCCCAGTGACAATCAGAGTTTCAAACTTTTTTGGTGTAATGGGACCAAGGATTATCAATAAAATCTCATTACTGACACCTTACAGCTGATCATTGCAGTCTGGGACTATAGTAAAGCTTTCAGAGAGCTTCACCAGAGATCACAGTGGGCAGAGGGGTCCGTCTTTAAATATGGGTCGTCTGTAAGTCAGGTGTTCTTAAGTAGGGGACCGCCTGTATATATATATATATAAACTGCTTCACTACTGCGTAACCATGATCTCTGCCTAGTATTGCTGCTGAGGTGAGATAAAATAAATGTAACAGAGCTGCAATACCACACACAACCTCTCACCAGAAGAGATGGACGGATCTGATGATCAGGTTCAGAGACAGCATTTGGCCACCTGACCCACACATATTGTCCCCCTGGCCAATCATAACCATGGCTAGTTGCTAGGGGCATCAATTTTCTGGATTGGCTATTCAGCCGCCATTCTGACTATATGTCTGGGTCATGTGTCAATATAGTAGACCTCTGATTTTCTAACTTGCTAAATAATATAAATGTAGTTGCTTACAGCTTGTACTATAGGGATCGTTTATGTAGTAACATAGCTAGTTCAATAATTAACCCTGTCACGCCGCAGCCTTTTTTCATTCATTTTTTGCTTTCCACCTTCAAATCTGTGAGACGGCTTATTTTCAGCGTAAAAAAATTGTACTTCTCAGTGACGTTATTTATTATTCCATGCTGTGTACTAGAAAGGTGGAAAAAAAATTCCAAATGTGGTAAAATTGGCAAAAAAACACATTTGTTTCACTTTCTTGTCGGCTCAGTTTTTACTAATTTGACTCTCCATATGATCCGTCTAATTTAGTCTTTGGTTCGTACAGTTATGGTGATAGCAGTTTTACATCGATTTTATTGTGTTTTAATGCACTCTTAAAAAAATAAAAACAATACAATGAATCTAGACAGTCTAATCGTTCCTACCATATACTGCACTAATACTGTATTGTAGAATATAGCCTTTGTACACATGATTCATTACAATTCGCCACTGCCACATTGTAACGAATCTGCCGAAACCTGGGGCTATGAATCGCCTTTCCTCGATGATGTCACAGCGAGCAACACTAGAAAACAAGATGGCAGCACCCATGTGCCAATGGACTTTGATCAAAGGTGTTAGCGGTGGGTGTTTGATGCAATATGCAGCAAACCCCATGTATGTATGATGAAGGCTTGCCCAGTGAGACCTCTTCATACACCATTTACAGTTCTGTACCGTACTATTATGGCGCAGGGTGTAAAGATGTTAAAGGGGCTGTATAGTTTCCCAAATTCTCTTCACCAGAGAAGTCATAGAAGCTGTAACGGTAGCTATATAAAGACAAATAGACCCAATAGGGCAGCTTTATCAAAATGGATATGTGAACATAGCCTTTATGAACCTCTATAAGTATTACCCATGAGGCAATTTACATTATGCAGTGCAAAGGTACCTAGGCGGTGGACCCCTAATGGTCCAAAAGCAGCAATTACATTCTACCATGTTGAATGCTATGTTTTATAACAATACATGTTGTCTGCAGTGTGAGCGCCCTCAATGGTGTATACCAATCCTTATCAATTTCAAAGAGGACAGAAGTTGCAGCATTCCAAAAGAAATTCTTGAAAGCGAAACATGATGCAGGTAAGTCATTCTTACAGTATGAAGACAAACACTATTAAAAGGTATAGTCAGGAAAAACAGTAGGACAGAAACATTTAAAGAGGACCTGTCACCCAAATTTTCGGCACTAGGAGCTGCTTACTAAAGTAAGCAGCTCCTAGTGCTTGAACAAACGCCGCAGTGTTAGAGTGATAGCGTTACCAGAAACCTCCGGTAATGCTATCTAACACTGCGGCGGGGTACAGTATAATTGTCGGACAGCTCGCAAAGCAGGGTGGGGGCGAGCGAGGCGGTCCGGGGAAGAGGCAGCATCCGATGATTACATTGTAATGTACCGGAGGTTTCCGGTAACGCTATCACTCTAACACTGCGGTGTTTGTTCAAGCATTAAGCAGCTCCTAGTGCCGAAAATAGTGCCTCTTTAAGTGCATGGGGAAAAACTGCAATACCATTTACATTCATAATGCTGATTGGAGGACAAAGCAGCCATGTTTTATTCAAGACAGAGCCTTAGGGAAGGGATTTTCTGGGACTTTTATATTGATAATATTTATCTTTTTTGTATTTATTTGTAATTTACTCTTTTTAAGACAAAGGGTTGTTGATAAACCCTTTGGTCATCAATAGGTAAAAATCACGGGCAACTAATCAGGTGTCGTAGCAGCCCTACAAATGCCGGTATTTGGAATTGTTGAATTTAAGAGCCTTAGGATAACTAGCCATTAGGGCGAATGGGTAATTTGCAGAGAGATCTGCTAAACAATAAAACACATCTTTTATAATGGATGGTTTATTTCTCTATCTGGTGCTGGCAGCTTTCAGTATAGACAAGGGTCACAGAGATGACTTTCTAGTATCTTATATCATCAAGTCATGCTTACATCATGCTTGCTACAGGAGAAAGAAGCAATGTTAAAGCGTCACTTCATTGTGACAGACAGTCAGCACTAGTTCTAATTCGATCACTCCAGGCAATGAATGATACTAAGCAATGGATATACAAAGTATTCTGAAATTAGCCTAGGGTGTACAGGTTGTAAAGTCCATTCCATGGTCTCTTGTTCACCAGCATTGCCGTTTATGACCTGTCTTGTATTTTTGTCACCAGATAATACATGCACCGATAACAATGTACTTGAATATTTGCGGAAGAACATTGGATATTTCTGTAAACAATTCAATGCTGAAGACATTGCACTATTTAATAACGACATAGATGCAGTAAGTCTTACGAATTTTTGCAGTCTGTCCTAAGGAACAGAAATGAAAGGTCTTTACTGGAAGACTGTGTTTGATTCCTCCTCTAATTCCCACTGTCTTTCCCACCAACGCTGTATGGGTCTTCTCTTTTGTATTGTGTTTTATTAACTACATTTGTGGACTTTCTGTTGCTATAATGTGAATGAAGTCATGATTATCTGTGGTTACCAACTCAGTAGCTGGAACATTTCCATCAGGACATATGATCAGCAATACACAACCATAAGTCCATCACTCCTCTGTCGAAGCCTCCATAGATATACTTCCCCAGGCATGATTTATTTAATGTTAATTTATAATTTTTTTTCAATGGTCTGGATATTCTTGTACAATCCACTTAGAACATCTTATAGGTGAACAAAGGAGAACTAGAGAAGTTAACTTCTATCAGTAAGTTTCTGAAGACTCTTCCCATAGGTGACCTGTGATGACCTTTAATCATATTTAAGAAACATCTAAAGGGGTGACTGTAATGTTAACATTAAACAGTCACTAAATAATTATATTAAAAATGTGTTGACTGGATGCAGCCAGCCACATAATGACCGTGTCATGACCACGTTGTATATTTTCACCCTTATAAGCTGCACAAATTTCACTTTCATTATTGTTTTATCCACTTTATTTGCATAAACTACATTAACATAAAGTCAACGTTCTAATTTACAACAAAGTAAGTTATGCCATGCAAGAGGCCATTTCATTTTCACTCTGTAACTGCAGAGATGATATTTGACTTTGGAGAATGAAGCCTTCACTGTTCATAGCCCAAAGGGTTCATCAACCTCCCTATATTATAACTTATATATGAAAAAAAAATTGTACAAATTGCTTGGGACATGATAGAAATTTTTTAGACCTCAACATCCCCAGTCATTAGGCCACAAGATGGACCCACTAAGAATAAACTAACGGTCACATTTATTGGGAGTCATCAAGCAAACTTGTCAATAACCTGATGATACCGTCCAGAGTAGACTGCCTAGGGGGATTATAAAGGTGCTAGGACCAAGAGTCTCGGACCATCCTACAACGGCTTGTCTCTTGCAAGTTTAGTTTGATCAGTAGCAAAGCATTTTCTTGTAAGATCACAACTTTCTCTGCTACCTACTTCTTACTGAATGTGTAACCTCTAAAGTAACCACAATGAAGACAACTCTTCAACACTCAAAGAAGACGGAGATTATCCCATTGGATGTATTTACAGTAATTTCACTCTGGTGACATCCATTACCACTGCCGTCCCGTATTTTATAACTTTTTTTCATCAATAATCAACTCCTTTATCTTCTGTATTTTCTATATTCTCAGTGTAAATAAATCAACCACAGCAATCAAGGGAAAATAAAATCTCGAATCTTTAAAGCACTAATATATCTCCCATAGAAGAGATCTGTTATGAGTTGTATTAATGTATGAATTACTAAAAGTGCCAAACCAACAGAAGTGTTGTATTATTATATATGATCATTTCTGTCATTGTTAAGATGAGCCACTAATGGCATTGGTTGTTCATTGACTGTATAACCTATAAGACATTACCAGCAACTCGTATCGTCTTTGCCTTGTCTCTGTAGCTGTCTATTTACTTATAATAAATATTCATTGAAAACAAAAACTCCTTGGTATATCTGTAACAGTGTTTCGTACCACATTTCACTATTTCTTCTTTTGCCTCAGGATTTGTATGTCTAATCCCACTAACCTTGTTGCTACTGGTTAAACTAAACTAAAAGTTTACTTCAAATAACTCAGAGTAGGACCTGTACAAACTAACCTTGGTTGAGGAGATACATGCTCATAGCCTGGTAACCATAGAAGAGTCAACCTCAGTCTTCTCTGGTTTTCTTTTCTTTGTCAAAATATGTTGTTGTAATGGTGGTGGTGGCAAGATGGGAAAACTTTTTGTTTATTTTTGATTTCTTCCATTTCATTAACGTCCTATTCTGTTCTATAATCTATGTTTTGAATCATTTGTCTGTACTTGTATGAGTTATGTTGGATAGAGGTGTATGGGTTGTGGCGGGCAGGGGATTACATTGGGGACCTACATAATGGTTACTTACAAAACAATCATAGCCTAACACTTTACCTAGAAAAATAAAAACACAACTAGATATTAGGAGCTCTCGAGAAGAACCATTGCCTTTGGAGATTAAGCCAAAGTAAAGTCAAAGAGATAAAATGCTAAAACAAAATATAGACACATTACTAACATCTTGCACATTAAAGCTTTAATTGAGGTAACCTAAAAACTTTCAAGATACATGTTTATATATGAACGCCTACAGACAGCTCTTCCTTTTAGAGTAAATGTATTTTGGATACTGTTCTCTAGAACCTTGCCTTCTTCTATACAGCTTAATCACAACTGGAAAAATAGATACTCTTGGGAAGATTCTAGATAAAACTCCTAATTTGTGTAATTTAAGCATCCTTATGATGCACTTTAGCATTTATATCATGGACCCAACACCAGAACAACCTGCTGTTTAACCAAACCAACATTGATGGACCTCAACAAACAATAACATTATAAAAAATTATTATTGTGAGTCATTACAAAGAAAGGCAGTCAGTGAAAGTCCATACTAAATATATAACAAGGAGGCCATTTTGTTTTGTAGCCATAGAATCTACCCTCACCTCATTATGCAGACGTAGAGGCTGAAGTAAAATTAGACCCACATCTAAAACCTGGTCTCTGTATAGAGTTAGAATTTGACTGAATCCTCATAGATGGCTCCATAACAAAACTACAAGTAAGACCCACTAATTTGGTTAAGATGAAATGTGACAATTCTCAACATTTTTAGATCCATTAACGTATTTTTAGAGCCATCCTTTTTACATGTAAAGAGAAAGTACTTGGAACCTGTAATGTAAAATGGACAGTACAAAACATTTGCTATAGGTTCATCTGGAAGATTGTTTACAACTCATCCCACAAAAATATCACTCTATAATATACAAGGTATTGCAGAAGGATGGTACATGCCTAAGATCTCCATGTTAGTATTTGTCTTCTCCCACTATTTCATATGCCTCATAGAAAAGAAGTCATTACCATATAGCCATTTCCCCTGTTTACTATGTAGCATGGTACTGCCATGACAGTGGACAAAGGGCCAAGAACAAGTTTAGCTCAGGAGGAAAGTGAGACCTACCTCTTAATTTGTATGAATTCCAAAGTGACAACAAGTTTACAAAACAACTATAAAAGTAAAAAAAAAACAGTAAGAAAGAAGATATATGGATGACATTTTCCTAACCAAAACCTATCCTTGATATAAGTCCAAACCTGGAAACCTTTTTTTAACATGAAGCTAAAGCAGCCAACACAGTTTCCAAAAAAAACCATTTAATTATATCAGACTTAGAAAAACAACGGGGAATATCCAAATTTGTTTTCACAACTCCAACCTCGTAGGGTTGTAGACATGGCTACTCACTTTTCAGTCACAAACCAATGAGACGTGACTGGCTATTGAGTGGTCGGACTTATTTTTAGATATAAGTTTTGGTTTAGTTTGATAGTGAAGGCATACATTTCAATGGTTATCCATCAAACACTCATCTGCTCCTCCCAAGACAAATGCACCTGGACATAGCTCAGTGTATGCAAATGTTATCTAAATAAATTGAGATAAATGTACTTCTACCTGGCCCAATGGTAAAAACTTACCTGAGAATAAAAAGAATAAAACATCATTCTCCTAGACAAATGGTATTTCCTACAATGCAAGTTAGGCCCTATCCACAGAATAAGGCCTAACTTGCCGATGGGTGGGATCTCAGTGATGGGTGCCCCAACGTTCACGAGAACATTACTCGGCATTCTCTGTCAGCTCCATAGAGATGAACAGGGCAGCCCACACAACACGACCATCTGTTATGGCCATCTTGTGGTGCTACAAGGGATGTGATGGGCGTACATCACTGAGACCCCACTTTAAATTAAACAGTTGGCTATTCCACCTAAAATAAGCATTTGACCTGCTTAAGAACAAGTTCATTTACAACTCAAAGAATATAGGTCAATATTTATTTCACCAACACTTGATGCACATCCAAACACCTATGCACATCCAAAGAGCAGAAATAGGACAATTATATTTCTTTACTAGAGATACACACATAATAATAAAACAATATGCTCCTTATGTAGTTACTATATACTCAAATATACCAACCCATATATCAACATATCAATAAAGTTGAATTACTAGGGGTGGATCTGTTCTAAGAATAAAACGTGTGTACAAGAACCCAAAGGGCGCATGCACATGAACGTATGTATACGGCTGGGCGGCATCCGTTCGACGCCATGGAGAGGAGGGATGACCCCTCCCCTCTCCATAGCAAGGCATTAGGTACGGGCGAAAGATAGGACATGTCCTAACTTTTCCGTGTGTAGGGAGCGGTACTGTGTTGCGCCATACATACGTCCCCCATATGGTAGTGTGAATGGGGCCTTAATGAAGAATAAGACTTGCAATTGTAGCAAAATTACAATATTTTATAAAGTAACGAAGAGATAGAAAGAAGCATCATCTACTCTTCTGCACAAAAGAAAACTCACATATTCCAGATAGGCAAGAACCATTTTTTTTCTCCACATTAAAGGGAACCTGTCATCAGAAATTGGCCTAATAAACCACTACTAGTATGTTGTCAAGCAGTTGAACAGGTTATAGATCATGTTTCTTTCACAAACCAGCTTGGTGGTATCATCCAGAAAATGAACTTTGAAGTTAGATGTGTGAAAACAGGGAGGCAGAAAATTTAAATTGAAGTCAAGCTCTCCCTGATATTGAACACCTCCTCCCATGTGATTGACATCATGCACCGGACTTCAGCAGATCTGATCAATTATGTCCCTGAACGCAGGACCATCAATTACAGTAAATGGCACATTTTAAGGCAGGAAAAGCTTGACTTCAGTGTTAAACTCTCCGCCTCCTTGACTCCATAAAACCAATTTACATCCCACTTCAAAGCTGATTTTCTGGATGATGCCATCACTCTAGGCCATGAAAGAAACATTGGGGGTCATTTACTAAGCGCCCGAATTGTGTTTTTATGGCGATTTACCCGAATTTTTCCATTTTGCTGTGATTTTCCCTGAATTGCCCCGGGTTTTTGGCGCACGCGATCGGATTGTGGCGCATCGGCGTCAGCATGCACGCGACGGAAATCGGGGGTGTGGCCGTACAAAAACCCGACGGATTCAGAAAAACCGCCGCATTTTAAAAAAAAAAAGTGTCGCTTGACACGCGCTTACCTGCACTTGGCCCGGCTTGGTGAAGTACAGTGCATTCCGATGAACTTCAGGGCAGCAGCGACACCTGGTGGACGTCGGAGGAACTGCCTTAGTGAATCGCCGGAAGACCCGAATCCTCCACACAGAACGCGCCGCTGGATCGTGAATGGACCGGGTAAGTAAATCTGTCCCATTATCTAGGAGCTGCTCAGCTGCTTGACAACATACTGGTAGCGGTTTATTAGGCTAATTTCTGATGACAGGTTCCCTTTAAGTAATAGAGTTTATCCCCATATATAACCTGCTTTTGGGGGTGTTCCTATTATTGGCAATATACAAATTGCAACAAAATAGTTAACAAATAAAAAAAAATTGCACACAACCCAGACATGTTCCTCAAGTCCTAGTTGCTGGAACCTGCAAAGAGAATTTAACTTACAAAAAGTAGAAATAGACCTTATTATTGCCTGTACATTACATCGTCTTAAAGCAAACCTGTCACCAGGAATGTTATTTTTAGCTGGTGGCAGATTCCAATAGCCTGTGCTATGCTAGTTTTAATAATGCCTTTGCCAGGAATTAGAATCATTTAAGTACTTTATATATGTTTAATTCAGATTACCTGGCTCCCTCACACCTGTGGTGAGTCCTGGGGGATTCCCAGTCTGTGTGTGCCTGTATTTCATTCTCCTCCAAGCTCATCCAGTTCCCCCTCTCCCCACTTCCTGTCATGTGCATTGAGCAGAGTGGGGAAGGGAATGGTGTGGAGAAGAGGAAGGATGCATGAGGAGACACAGGCACACACAGGTTACAGCTGCCCTTCCACCAGAACTCACCACATGCTGCTGGCAGGGAGCCAGGTAATGTGAAATTACCTTATATAAAGGTCTCAAATGATGACAAAGGCATTTTAAAAATCAGCATAGCATAGTCTATTGGAACCTGTCACCAGCTAAAATGACATTCCTGGTGACAGGTTTGTTTAAAATCTGCCATCTTATACCCATGCAGATGCAGTAACCTTAATCTTGACTTTTCCCCTGCTATGTTAATAGCATAATGGGGGTCATTTACTAAGGGCCCGATTCACGTTTTCCCGACGTGTTGCCCGAATATTTCCGATTTGCGCCGATTTTCCCTGAATTGCCCCGGGATTTTGGCGCACGTGATCGGTTTCTGGCGCATCGGCGCTGGCATGCACGCGACGGAAATCGGGGGTGCGTGGCCGAACGGTAACCCGACGGATTCGGAAAAACCGCCGCATTTAAAAAAAAAAATTGGTCGCACGGGCCATACTCACATGCACCACGATGAAGACGATGAACTTCGGGGCATCTCGGCGGACCTCGGCGCAGCAGCGCCACCTGGTGGACATCGGGCAAAGGACCTTCATGAATCGCCGGAAGACCCGAACACTCGTCAGAGAAGCCGCCACTGGAACGCGAATGGACCTTGGAAATTGTGTATTCTGCTTAGTCTTTTTTTTACTTTGGTGATTAATCACAGTAGTCAAGTTAATGGCTGCTACATCTGTGTCATGTATGTCCCATTCTAATAGGTACAGATCTTGATTTCACAATAACTAGTCCAAATATAATAAAAAAAAAGCAACTCTTTACTGTGGGTAGAGTAAAGATATAGAAACAATCTCTCTCTACAATCAACCCATTTTTTTGAAAAAGCAAGGGAGGACGAAGGAGACCTTGGGTTACACCATACTTAAGTGCTACGATATACAAGCAAACATAAGCCATGGACCCTATTTCCTTGTTAGTTGGTCCAGATAAAGCCAGATTACTAACTATCCATAAACTCAAGAACAGATTAAGAATTTTATTCAGTCTTTACGCTTTTACAATTTTAATAGTTGTGTAGGTCAGAAAGGGTAAAATGTCTCCTTGAGAAGACTTCCTTTTCAGGCCCACCATGAAGGTGTACAGAGTCTTAAAGGCCATGCATGCTTCACTAGAAAATCTGAAAAAGAAATACGCAAAAATTTTCTCTATACCATTATATGGAAATCTTCCATGTGTATTTCTTTCCCAATAGTCATGTAAGTTCATGAGGTGTATCTTTGGTTTTCTGATTCCTTGGTTTGGTTTTGCTTTTCCTTAAAAATCTTATGTTATTGTGAATTCCAAAAAGCCCTGGCACATGTTGGGTTGTCCATATTAGTCCTTCCTGTAGTCCTTCATTTCGATAAAACATCACACCAGACATCAAAGACCTTCTGTTGAGTGCCTGGAATCCCCCAGCCATCCGGCATTAACACTAGGGGAGGACCTCTATCGCCTACACCGGTTGGGGTATATTACATGCCAATTAATCATATTAATAAAAACAATGCAATGTATATAAGGGCCAGGATCACAGAGGGAACCTCTGTATGTTGTGGGCATGGACGGATTACAAGGAGAGGTATAGGGCTGCCTTCATGTTTTCATTGAGAAACCATTGTAAATGTTTTTTCCTCCTCTCCAATGTTTCTCTCCATGTCCATTGTATAAGGGACCATAGTCATACATAGTTTGTAGTCACATGGCCATAAAGACATTAACCCACTCTATTGTCTTCACAGATGCATATGATATATTTCATGGGACCTGAACAACTGGCAAACCTAACAGTGAAGCTGACCCTCAACAGCTTGTACAACACAACCCTAATACTGGTTCTTATAGAAAAAACTCCATACAGTAATCTAAGCGCATATGCCAGGCAATTTGTTATTACTGCCCGTGAGGTAAAATGTTATTTTACATTCTCTATATACATTTATAGGATGATCCAGTGATAATCTATCACACATAAACATTGTATAGGGTCTTGAAGAACATATGTATGTATTTTTTTAGGCAAATCTGACAGTCCTACCCAATCCTGAGGTCCGCGATGCAATTTTATCAATGTATTTGCGCATCCTGAAGCCCTATTTCCAATACTTTCGACAAGAACTATGGGGTGAATGGTTCAATGGGTATTTACCATTGTTTCTGCCGGGACTAAATGAAACAGACATTGCACTCCTGCCTACAGATGTTTCTTGTGTTTCCTATCATTCAGTGTAAGTATAGTCAGAAGTTTTTACTTCTCACATCTAATTAATATTTTATCGTGCAATAGTTTAAACATAAGTCTGTCATCATCCCGGTCAAGATCTGCAAAGAGTTTGTATATTCTCTCTGTGTTTGCGTGGGTTTCCTCCCATACTCCAAAACATACTGGTAGATTAGATTGTGAGCCCCATGGGGACAGGGACTCATTTGGCAAGCTCTGTGTAGCACAGAATTTGGCTGCGCTATATCAATAAAGGAATAATTATTAAGGGGCCCCTCACCAATGGGGGCAGAACGGACAGAGATTTTGTAATCAAGACTAAACTTTTAATTTTTTTAATTACATTTGATGAATATGGATAAAAAATATTGACTATATATTTTTGAAAACAGAATACAGGGATTTAATGAAGCCTATGAAAATTTACCGCCTCTCATAAGACGCACTTTTTACTACAGCTACATTAAGTCTTTCTGGAATAAAAAAGCTCAGGCTCACGGTAATCTTATCTCTATATAAAACATATTACATACCAATATTAAGTTTAAAGTCTTAGAACTAGATATAATTTCCTTACCTTTATCTTATAGATGGTTGTAACTATACTGATCCCATACAGTGGGTAAAAGACAATCTGGGAAGTTTCATAAGTCTGGCAACCTTCCAGGAATTAATAACTTACAATGAGAACCTTACCAAGGTCAGTACTTTCATTAAATTAAAGTGTAAATGTATTGGGGAAAGCTTTTGTCACCTTGTATACACTAAGCTCATAAGCGCTCTCTGGTGGTGAATGTACATATCCAGAATTTTAGCATTGAATGACAAGTCTATGGAGCAGATTTGGCGCTCTTTATCAGAAAATTAAAGCAATGAATGATATAATACAAAATTGAGAAGATAACATAGATAACCAGACAGTCAATTAATAATGATGATTAGTTGAGTAGGTGTGTTTCACATACATATAACATGATCATTGCTTTTTTATATTGGCAGGTGGTTAAGAACACGCAGCTAACTACCAAAGAACTGGCAGACTTCACAGTAATATCAGACAGCGTGTGCAATACAACATTATTAAACTCTGTGTTACTCCAAGTCATTGCTTTGGAGTCCTTTGAGGATATCCAGGAATATCTAGAATATCTACAAGATATCCTTGTGCCGGTAAGATGAAATTTTAAGATGTGTCCAATCTTCTTGGATTGATTAAACATGTAAATGTCTGTACTTTTTCGGTATAGAAATACTGAAATCCTATAAATGTGTCCTAATAAAGGAACCACAGTATTATAGTATTGATTATACTTTTTTAGAATCTTGAGGTTTTTTTTATACCAGACAAAATCCAGTATTTAACTTTTCCGATCCATTCTATACATACAATGTATGTTTACATAGCATACATTTGCTAATGTTTTGTAGATGTCAACCCCGTATACAGCTTGGTGCAGTGAGCAAAAATTTCTAGGCCAACTTAGCACAGAAACTCAGCAAGAAATCACCACAAGCGTCCTCAGAGTTATGGAGAAGGATCGGTTACAGAGCAATGTGTCACAATGGATGATAACATTTGGCTATCTTCTGGAGAATTTTGTTGAGGCCTTCAATGAGACTCATTTCGCAAGCATTACCTTAAATATGTCCTGCCAAAGCTACCAAGAACTGTAAGTAGTTTCTAAAAATTAAAGGAACTTAAGAAAACATCTTATAAGATGTAAGTAATTTTTGAATGTTTTTGGATTGTCAGGATGCAGGCATTGGATCAAGTCTACCCGAGACTCAATAAAAGACAGAGGAACTCTGTTTATCATTATGCAGCATCATTCCTTACACAGCAATTCATCTTATCGGGTAAGTCTGGTTGTAACTACTAAACATCTAGTAAACCGTACTTAGCTGTGTAGAATAATTTTGCCAATTCCATATGAACTCTTCAATCTGGTGCGGGTTAAGATTATAGTTCCTGTACAATTTCCCTTTGAATCCTTATTAAGGAGTCACTGTACAATACCACTTACACCCTTAAGATGTGTGTTTTACAATAAATCTTTTAAGTGTGATGTGATTTTTCATTATTAGGTGTTTTTTCTTTTTCTTTAAGGATTTGCTTGCTCTCAAGACATAAATGATACCGAAAGCTGGATTCAATTAAATTTTGGAAAATATTATTCTGAGGCCAACATCAGTGACCTCTTCAACTTGTATCCAAATCTTGAGATAGTAAGTCAAACTGTGAAATCATCAAAATGTTTTATGTTATAAAAATTGAGTCAATTGAGTTGTGTAAAAAAATCATCCTTCTTGGCCAATAAGCATCTCTGAAAAGGATTATGCAATTTAGACTTTAGACAGAGGAGACACAGATACCATCACTTGTATAATTTAAATGCTTGTCCACTTTCAGAAAATAATTCATATTGTTCTGTGTAATGAAAAGATATACAGTTTTCCAGTATACTTTTGGTATCAAATCATCACAGTTTTCTAGATTTCAGCTTGCTGTCATCCTGTAGGAAGCTTCACAGTTTACTTCCTGTGGGTGAAAATCAGTCTCCGTTCATGTGATGTCACACAGGTGCATGACTTGTTATTTCCCTGGTCATGTGATGTCACACAGGTGCATGACTAGCTATATCCCTGGCCATGTGATGTCACACAAGGGCACGGCTCATTATATCCCTGGTCACGTGATGTCACACAGGTGCACGGGTCGTTATATCCCTGGTCATGTGATGTCACACAGGTGCACAACTTTTTATATCCCTGATACATGGCTCATTAGTATCGCACAAAGTAATCAAGCCGTGCACCTGTGTGACATCATATGCCAGCAAGTAGAAATCTAGAAAGCCACAAGGAAGTGGTACAGAAAGCATATTGGAAAATTGTTTAACTCTTCACTACCTGCACAAATAATATCAATTATTTACTGAAAGTGGACAGCCCCTTTAATTTTTGGGATCACATTGATTTACTTATCTTAATATCTGTCATAGTTGATGCTTTTTTTAAACAAAAAGTTGTCTAGTATTAAAATTAAGTGAAATACTTTATTTAAACTGTGGAAACCCTGCAGGAAACCTGACCACTTAATGTGAAGATTCCTTCAAAGATTAAAGAAAATCTTTGATTAGTTTTAATGTGGATTTTTCCTTTGAGTATAAACGGCACCTTACGTTTGTAAATTTAATACCTTTTTACTAACCTTGTCTCCGTTTACAGGCCGTTCTTTTCCGAATGCTTAACCCCAAGGAGTTGTCAGTAATGTTACTTGAAGAAGACGTCCTGAATAACTACATCCTTATGATAAAGATTTTGCGATTGATAGAACTGAAGGATATAAGAGAATATGTGATTGCTATTAAAGAGAGAGCAAATGAGGTATGACACGAATGCACTGTACACTACAAAATATCCTGACTCTATAAACACTATAAAGTAAAACAACCTTGAACCCTACATTTCAAAATAAATCTGCACAAATGTTTGGATCGGTTCAACTGCATAAAACCACATTTCTGTTGGCACTTATCTGCCGCTGCTTACACATGGTATGTTAAATAATAATTTCCCAATATCTGTTGTGCTTTACAGATGAATATATCTGAGTTGGAAGTCACATCAGTGATGCAGGCCCTCCTGGCTGTAAAGCTTCCTGAACAGAATTTCAATTCTTACAAAACACAAGACTGGACCCTCTTGTTTCAGAGTTACCTGTATGATCTCATCCCATATTTCAACCAAACTCTCCTCAACCTTATTCCTGTTGACATCAGCTGTTCTTCTTATCAGGCGATGTAAGTGCTCTGCACAGTGCAGAAAGTCTTTGTAATGTAGAGATACCTTGACAAAATGTATCAATTTCCAAAGTTGTTGGAAAAGATTTAAGGTAAATTAAATTATCCATCCAATAACACTGCAAAGTCTCAGGACCTTCATTTTATCTCTATAACTGTGCAAAGCCTAATGTATAGCCGTGACTGATAACTATGATCAGGTCACATGTCGACCACTCCCCGAAACAGCATAGTCACACTAAACTCAAACTTCTTTTATTTAATGAAACAGACTGAAAGAATTTGCATCACCCGGAGTCTTCTCATTAATGACAAGTCTAGTAAAGAATGAAATCTACACCTCTTTCATTAAGAGATTTATGGTCCAGCAATCCCTTACTACAGGTGAGGCCCACAGATAATTTCCATCTTATCTATAATCTTCATACAAAATTTCTTGTATAGATATCTAAACACTTGTTGGAACATGTTTTGGTATTAACATTATCCATGTACAGTAGAGTGAACCTTTCATTTCATATATTCCTATTATATTTCTTCCTATTATCAGATATTGCTTGTGATATGGGTGATCTCCGAAGCTGGATGAAACTAAACTTTTACAGCTTCATTCAAGAATCAACAATCCAAGACCTTTTGTTGTTCAATATAAACCTTACAAAGGTAAAAATAATAGGATCCTTTCTATATCTGGTCATGGGCGACTGTTGCACTTAAATATTTGCATTAGAGATCTGATTTAGTGGATCTTTGTGGGTTAAAATGTTAAATGTATCACATGATATTATTTAGGACATTCCAAACAGATCTCATTCCAACTTTTACAATTTTTCTAATTACATCTATTTTTGTATATCATTTTGTATTTTAATTTGTAGTAAAATAAGTCTTTCATTTCTAATTGTTGTGTTCTGTTTGACAGGTGGAACATCCTGCTGACCTTTCTCCAAGAGAACTTGCTGACTTAACATTTTTGGTTGATGACTTACAAAACTCAACATTATCGCTTATTATCTTAGGCCAGATTCAAACGTTTACAAGTTATAAGATGCTCCTAGATTATCTTACAAGTATCATAAGTGACATGTGTCTGGTAAGAGTTTCTGACCAACTTCTTAGAAATGTACTGGACCATTAAATATTTAGTTATTTTGCGATAATTTTTAGGGTTGCTTGAGTTTACAAATTAAGATTCTCTTAATCTTTCCCAGAAACAGTGGAATTCTTGTATACAGCTTGTTGGACACACATATCATCCACTAGTGATCTTGATATATCCAACCTGTCCACCTGGTGTAGAATTGCACTTTAACCCCCCTGTACAGGTGGTGCAGAGGGCTAAATAGTCACTAAACTGGACATTGTGACTGGAATAGAAACTAAGTACTGGCGCACAAGCCGTTGTAACCCTCCCCCCCCATGTCTGAAGTTACTGCTTAGCCCAATTCAAGGGAAAAAGGGAGACAAAATACTTTTTGTAGAACCTCAAATCATTTTCTTGAATTTTGACTTATAATGGTTCATATATAATTGGTCATTATAGCAATATAATAATTACTATATAGAATGCTAACACTGACTACACTATTCAATTAATAATGTTTTGTTCCTCTCCAGATCACAGACACACATTCTAAAAACATTTCCTGTGACGTCTTTGAGCTGAGTGTCCACACCAAGCAAGAACTTCTTACAAATGTGTTCATAGTACTCAACAAAGAATGGACCTTGCTATCAATGCTCAATTGGTTCCAGGTTTTTAATATTGTAATCAATGACTTCATTGATGCTTTCAATGAAACCCACATTGCCTATCTTCCTTCAACCATTTCTTGTCAAGACTACCAGACGATGTGAGTTCTCACTATCTTACAGTATAAAGTGAATGATATCCAAAGTGTTATATCATGTACCCCTGAGATCCATGCCCAGTGTACTTAAAAGGGAAAACCAATGTAAATAGCTGCCAGTGGAGCCCAGCTGATCTACATAATAAAAGGTTCTATAGAATCAAGAACTTCTATAACAGACAATCTAACAAAATATCAATGTGGATCTGTATACAACCAAAAACAATAGGTGAATGTTTGAGGAACCTGTTGTTATAGGCAACACTGGGCAACCATCTAATGTGTAAGGTGTTCTCCCAACACTCCCTCAATGGCAGTTGTCAGGGGTAAGAAGGGTTATATATGTTGGATTTCCACACGCCCAACATGTTTGTTCTAAAGGGACATACTCCATTACCAGAGGTGTTTGGAAGCAGCAAATTCCCTTCTCCCTATTCAGAACGCAGGCATGCTTAACCAAAAAGAGCTTACCCAGGGAGATGAGAGTATTTCGGTTAATTCTAAGGCCAGCTATATCATAAACATGATTTAAGAGATCTTGTCATTTGTCCCTAATGTGATCTTTTTTCCCCATTCCCTGCAAACAGCATTAAAACATTAAGTGACATCTATGTCAAGCTCAACCAGAATGAACGTGGAGCTATTTACACTTACAGCGAGACATACTTGACTCATCAGCAATCGATCACAGGTAAGAAAATACATAGATTGGATTTTCATTTTTTTTCTGTAGAAAATAAGATATATATTATGTGCAGATGTTTAAATGGAAGCTTATTTTATCAGCATATGTTACAAACATTCAGGTTGTTTTGAGGTTCCACATGATCAGTCCATGATCCACCACTTTGAATAGGCATTTGTGATAGATTTCAGAAGGCTTCACTCGTTCTTCTACACAAAGCTGTGTAGCTTGTCGCTCTCAAGATTTTTCTCAATTTCAAGATTTTTCTCTGGAGCTTGTCCTGACAGCCACAAGAAATTAACATTGGTAGATCACTAAAGAAGAGGCTGTCCAAAGTAAGCAGGACTGCAAATGATGATGTTTTTTTTTTACTGAGGAATGCCCCAAGACATTAAAAGGAACATCCTAGAACACTGCAACTAAATGAGAATTAAATGGAAAATGTCTTGATACTCTTTGTCCTATTCCCTAGGGTCTGCTTGTGCCAGTGCAACCACTGACTCTAAGGAGTGGGTCATCAAGAATTTTGGATCCTTTGTCTCCGAGGCCACCATCCATAAGCTGTTGGAGCTAAACCCAAGCCTTAATTTAGTATGTACACCTCGAAACTGATCATTTTTTCTTTATTGATTTCTACCTCCAAATATTGTATTCACCCTCATCATTTTTTTTTTCAAACAGGAAATTTTTCTGCATAACATAACAGTAAATGATGCTGCTGTGCTCATTACCAAACAAGATGTCCAAAACAACAGCACTTTACTGAGACTAGTCTTAAGTTTCATCAGTCCTCCCGAAATCCCACAATATTTGCCGGTGATCATAACAGCAGCTAGTCAGGTAAAGTGATTCTTGGTAACATTTTTGCAACATCACTTAGGACTAATTTGCAGATATGATATAAGTCATATCTAATGAAAAGTTTGGCAAAGCTGCTATGAATCCTTCAGAATTCATTCATCTCTATTTTTGGAGAATCCTTTTGATAAATAGTAAAATGTCAATCTTGTGGTTTCTTTAGGTTAATCTGTCACAATCCCAGGTCGACACAGTTAAAGAAGTTTTCCTGGAGGTCACTCTCACAAAACTGATTTTCGAATTCTCTGCCTACAAAGACAGTGACTGGAGGAGCTTGTTTCAATTTGAGATTCTTCTTCTTCTTCCATCATTTACTCAACCTCTTCTCCAACTTCTACCAACAAACATCAGCTGCTCTTCCTACCATGAAATGTGCGCTTTATGTAACTCATTTATCTGCATACATATAAGTCATTGTTTAGGGAAGAGAAAAGTCTTCAAATGTTTATATTCATTAATTGTCCCGTGTTATTTACAGATTGAAAGCGTTCGATCAAGCATATGCGTCAAGCACAGATGAGACTCGAGGCTTCATCTATGATGACTTCATATTAAAATATCTGCAGTCACAGGCTAATTCCACAGGTATAACTTCTGAAGGGGTTTGTACTTGTTTATGCATACAAAATATTAAATATAATAACCAAACTTTGTATTCGTGTCCATAGGAGTTGCATGCGATACCGGTGATATCAGAACATGGATTAAAGAGAATTTGGGATTATATTTCCAGATGTCCTCATTCACAGATCTTCTTCACTTAAATATCAATTTGCAAAAGGTAACATGACAGTAGAAAAATATATTGGGATCTTAATAGAATCCTAACTAATCGAAGGGAACATCCAATGTAAAAATATAAATATATAAAACCATCCAGCCCCTCAGTGATCAATTGACATTACATAGCATCCGGTGATGATCTGGTTATGGTTAAGCCAAGTCCATCAGACCAGTAAATACTTTTTCTTAAAGGAACTACTTCGACAATCACTAAAACTTTGCATGAAGCAGTGCAATTTCTAAATATATAAAAAAAACATTTGAGTATCCAGTCCCCGTTGGACAAGAAGAGATGACAAAACATCATTCATGTGATCGCTAAGCAGTCATGTATCATTAAGTTACATGTAGCTTCTGAGGACAGTGGTTGGCTGAGCAGTCACCTAAAACATGGCCATGTTGTCATCATTTTCAATCTGAGATGAGAAAAAGCCTCAGAAAATGGAACCTTCAACACTGGAACAGGAAGTCATATAGAGGGTCTTAATGTTTTACATTCTCTGATCTCTGACTATAAGTGTAATTTATTAGATATTGAACAAAAAAGGACTATTGTAGTAAATCCTAATGTAAATTCTCTTAGTTCAACTAAGGTTCACTACTTATTTTCACCTTATTGTATCTAGGTAAAAACGCCTGCCCTTCTTACTGGAAAAGAACTAGCAGATTTTACAATTTTGGCAGATTACTTCCTAGAGTCCAATATCACAGGGACCCTCCTTGCACAGATCCAACAAATCAGTAACTGTGAAACAGTCTTGGAATATCTCCATGAAATAAAGACCTTATCGTGTCTGGTAAGAATACTTTGCCTATTTCTTCTGATTTATATCATGGTGCTGGTAGGTCAGACAGCACATTTAACATGAATGGTCTTGTATGAATCTTTGATAGTGATGATCTAGTCACTGAATAGCTTATCAGTTGGTGATCAGTAGGGCACTCAGATCTAGGTCCTGTTTCAGCTGCTCCTGGCAACAAAACCTAAATGTTCAACCTTTTCATTAAACTGGGAGCAGAGCTGCAATACCGATGACACAAATGTCATAAAATGTATTGATTTTTGTATTTTCACATCCATGTACTACTTTATGAAGGCAGCTAAAACAACTGATCTGTATTTATAGATTTACATTTTATTGCCCTTTGCTCCTACTTATTAAAGGCTGATGACACCACTGTACGGATTGGAAAATCCAATTTATAGAATGGGTTGAGCCAAAAAAACAACTAATATTGGCAACTTTAATGTTTTATCATTTCTAAGATCCTTAAAAGAGGTTTTCTGGTCAAAAAAATGTTTAATTTTCCTAAGTATATGTCATTAATAGCAAATTCATGGGGTACACCATCTTGAAACCCTATGGATTATTTGCACCTGTAACATAGTTTTTCGGCTGCCACTTTTTCAAGTTCCCTGAAGTTGGCCTACTTAATCATTGCGATGTATCTTAAGTTTTTCCCCTTTGTGATACATGTGATGAGCTGCCTGTTTAGTCTCACTTTTGCAACTTTTTGTGGTGTGTGTCTTCTTAGTCCCCAATAGTAGATGCAAAAGTAAGTTTGGGTCTAGCATGTTCTGTTTTGAGACTTATTATGAGACAAGAATTCCAAACCAAAAAGTCGCACAAGTTGAAAAAACACCTGGGTTACAAAAATAAATATATTGCATTCAATTTTTTGAGGCAGATAACTTTGGTATGCTGCTTGATTCTGCGCCTAAAAAGTCGCAAAAAAAGTTGCACATAAAAAAGAAAGCAATAGGAAGGATACGTGTCCCCCAAATATTAGAAACAGGAGGTAGACAGCTCCATTTTTAGTGCGGTGCCTGAGCCAAGACACTGCAGGTTAGATGCCTTCAAAATGAATAGGGGATGATCTGACCTGTATGCAGTAATCTAAAATGTTTCACTTTCTTACACCGTCAGGTTGTGAATCCAAAAGGAAACAGTTCCTCCTGCAATGTATCGCAGTTCCTTCTTCACATCCAAACCCAGCAAGAAATTTTTAACAGTGTCTTTAAAATATTTAATGAGAGAAAATTATGCCAGGACCTAAATGCCCAACTGGAAATTTTCATTATTCTACTTAATGATTTTGCTGTTACTCTCAATGAGCTCCAAGTCTCACAGCTACCACTAGATGTTTCCTGTGAAGAATATCAAACTATGTAAGTAACCTATATTCAAGTCGTGTTACTTATTTAAGTTATGCATGGTAAATAGGGTTAAGCTGCAATTCCCTAGACAACCTGCAGATAAGTATGGCGCCGTTTTTGAATGAAAGTAGAAATTGCAAACTTTCATATTTCAATTTTCTAATGCACATATAATAATAAACTATATATAATGTATCAATTAGGTTTCCTTTTTAATTAACCGTTATATTGGTGTCCACAGAATAAAACAGTTGAACTCGGTCAACAACAGGTTTGATAACTTGGCAAAAGAAGCTGTTTACACATATAGCAAGAAATATCTCACACAGCAAAAACAATCAACAGGTATTGGAAAAAAATTAAAGAATATAATCTACATAAAGATATTATTATATCTACATATAAAATTTTGAATCATTTTCCGTAATATATAGTGTATTAACTTATTAAAATTTTTACTCTTTTCATCTGCTATCTTTTAGGTTCAGCGTGCTTTATTAATGTCAATGACAGTGAATCCTGGCTCACTATAAACTTTGGCTCATTTTATACCTATGGCACAGTGACTGACTTTCTATACCTCCTTCCAAGCCTGAATATAGTAAGTATTTTGAGAAGCTACATCGCCTTATTATTTCTGCCGGAAGATCCCATTTGAATCGTCACTTGTCCACTAAAAGGACATAATTTTTTTATTGTAGTATTAAATTAAATATACTACTATTTAATGTTTTCTAGTTTGATTTGTTCTTCTACATCCTTAAAACGGAAAGATATAAAATTATTGATCATTTTAAACTTAAAGGGGTTGTCCGGGATTAAAAAAAAAATAAAAGCTATAGATGGGTAAGGGTTTTAAAAACAATAAACAGCATATACTCACCTCCTCCGGGCGTCACTACTGACGAAAGAATGTATCAGACATACAGCAGTGGTCGGGACGGCCCCGTTGCTATCTGTAAACAACCTGGTAATGACACCTGCCTCCTCAGGTGAAGCGAAGCACCGGAGGTGGCGAGTATGAAATGGTTATTGTTTTTACAGCCCCCTAAGCCTTTTATAGTTTCTTAAAACCATGGACAACCCCTTTAAGTGCCATCTTTCCAATAGATACATGACATGTCTAGCTTGTTATTCTTTTAACAAGATTCAACAATTTTACAGCAAATGGAGAAAACTCTATGCCTTAATATTTCCTTTCAGGGAATTGTCTTAAACATCTTACAAGAAGACGACATAAAACTTCTCATCACCAAACCTGATGTTCTTCTTAACGTCACTGTGTTAGGAAAAGTCGCAAGTCTAATGAAAAAGGAGAATGTTCCTGAATATATAAGTATAATCAGTAACACTACAACAAAGGTATTGTACCAAAGCTGTAATGTCCATTCAGAAATTCATTGTAATCCACCTTCATAGTAATCCATTATTATTTATTTCTATAGGAAAATATATCAGACATTCAGTTGTCAGGCATTAAGGAGATCATATTGGCCTCTGTCCTACTGCAAATTCAATCAGACCTCTCAACATATGACCTTCAGCAGTGGACAACACTGATCCAGATAGACTTAGTGGACTTGATTCAATATTTCAATGCAAGTCTTCTCCAACTTCTGCCAACCAACATTACATGTTCATCTTATCAAGTGATGTAAGTATAGGACTTCTACACTTCTATTATTCTTTGTGTTATTGGTAATATAACTAGTCGTTTGGATGCTTTATCAATGAAGTGGAGCATAAAAGCTTACAAAGAGATTCTGTCTATAGAGTAGCCAGATGTATCGGTCTATCTGTTGTCAGGATCTGAAACCTGAAAACAAGATCAATTCTTCTTTGAGCTTTGGGTGCTTAGAACTTACAATGGTCTTGGTTATTTTCTTATAACAAATACGATTAACTTGATAAATGTTATATATTTTCCAAACAGAGTAAAAGGATTCAGCTCTGTATTTACATCAGTGAGTCCAGAAACTCAAAGAAACATCTACAAATATTTCATCAAGCCATATATGACGGGACAGTCATCATTAACAGGTATGTAATTTTGAATTCTTCACAAGTGTGTTACTATGAGTAGATACAATTTTTGTGAATTTGGTTAAATATAATGTAATTATTCTAAATTACATTGTGTAATAACATCATAATAATGTTACCAACAGATGTTGCCTGTGACACAATGAATACAAAAAGTTGGCTTGAAATAAATTTTGGAAATTTTTTTGCACAAGCAACTATACAAGAACTTTCCAGCTTTAATAAAAATTTAACAAAGGTAAGAGACAATACCTAGAGCCAATAAAATTGTATGAAATTTGTATTTTATTTACTCCTACACTAAATTGAATTGGAAGAGTCTAATCAAGAAATTTTGGGCAAGATGTATCACTCATTTTTTCTGAGAGCAACACAGTGTGATAAATGAGCTCTTGTGCAGAGCAGCTTATCCCCAGCAGCAGAGCTCAGTCAGACGCTACACACACTACCTGCAGCCTTTGTCTACAGTTCATGACCTTCTATTTACAAAACAATCTGCAGAAGCCTCAGCTCAGAGACACTGCTCCATAACACACAATGGAGATACAGGTATATACCAGCATGAGAATATACACAGAGAATATACAGAAGAGAAGTGTGTAGGATTTTGCAGATAGTTTTGATAAGTTTCCCCGTGTAGCAGGATGACCACACTGGTGTCTGAGGAGGATACTGGCCAGGATTACAGGGGGACAGCAGGAGATCGCACTGGGGATCCCCTCCAAGAGAAGCCACGGCTGAGGAGGTCACTGGGTGCAGGGTGTCATACACCTGGGTGCTGCTGTGGGGGTCATTCTCATGCTGGGGTGCAGGAGAGAAGCAGAGAGGAGCTTGTAGGAGGATCACATGTAAGAGCCCCAATCTAACATTGCGCCTAAACTGTGCATAACGTAAAGTGATTAATAAGAGGCAGGAACTCAACTCATCACAGATGGTTGTAACTTGTGATAATTCTGGCACACTTCAGCGCAGAACAGTGATACATCTGGCCCATTGTACCAAACTTTTTGTCCACAAAGAACTAGAATGTTCTATTGGTGTGGCAACATAAGAGGCACATGGATTAAATAATAGAAGTAATGAATCACACATTACATTGTATACAAATGTATGAACCACCAAGGTTCCTTAGTACAAGATAAAATGCATAACTACCTTAAGGCACTTTTGAGAAAAATTACAAAAATATACAAAAAATACAAGTTACTCATTGGGAATCCAATACTTTGTGTTGATGTTTAATGTCTCATCACTTTGCTATTTAGACTATTAAAAATTGGAGTTTCAGACTCCATATAAATACTTCCCTATATCCTCTGTTGTGGTGTTCCCCCATGGGGATGTTTTTGCATTTTATTAATCATCTATCCTTCCTTTTGTAGATGGAAAATCCTGTTGACCTATCTGTACGGGATCTTGTGGATTTCACTTTTATCGCAGACTCATTAAATAACTCAACTTTGTCAATGATTCTTTTGAGTCAGATTAAGGAATTTAAGGACTATGACACTCTATTGGAATATTTATCAGACATGCAGGGTACAATATGTCAGGTATATAAATACTTACACTCATTATAATTTTAATTCAAAATCTCCTAAAATTATTTAGGTCTAATGTAAATAATTTAAAAATGTTTCTGTTTGCTCTTTTTTAGGAAATGGGACCTTTAAATTCATCTTCTTGCAGTCAATTGTTTCGGCTAAGCATCTCTACCCAAAGGGAGCTTCTGACTAATGTTTTCATATTACTTAATAAAGAGTGGAGTCTTCTGTCAATGTCCAAGTGGATCCAAGTTTTTCACACTATAATAGTGAACTTTTTAGATGCCTTCAATCAAATTCAATCTCAATTGCCTCTCAGCATTTCGTGTGAAGATTACCAAGACATGTGAGCATGACTTTTTGAACAAAGCTAGTTGTTATAAATCTGTCAAGAAACTATTTTGGTCTTTTTCTTTGCCTTTCTGTACCATGTTTATTTATTTTTTCTTTTAGACTTAAGGAACTCAATGATGTCTCCTCCAAGCTAAATGATGCCAAAATAATTTCAGTATATTCTTACTGTAAATCTTACCTAAACAGGCAACTGGAAATTTCAGGTAAGTAGTATATAGTTCCAATTATTCAGTCACCATTTTTCATACATTTCTTCAAAATATCTTCAAAAGGCACAATTATCTACAAATTTTCACTTTAACATTAAGGATCTGCGTGTGAAGCTGACACCATCAATACTGAGACATGGATCGATAAGAACCTTGGCTTCTTTGTTAAACGTGCCACTTTCTCAGAGCTCTTTGCCTTTTATCCAAGACTTGATGTGGTAAGTCTTTGTACTACCTTTCAAAAATATGTTAGTTACAGTATATTACCTGAAGATTCCCAACTCTGGTTTACTTTTTCCTATTTTAAAGACAATGTTTTTGAAGATTTTGACACTGGATGATGCAGCCATACTTCTGACCAAACCTGATGTACTGACAAATAGCACACTGTTGAGGCTAATTCTTGTCGTTGTACAACCACAAGATGTTACAGATTACACAACTGCAATAATCTCCGCAGCCTCAAAGGTAAGTTACAAAGTTAAATAAAGGCTTAAAAAGAAATACAAACAAGTACGAAAGATAGTGTCGGAATTGTGTCATCAACATGGGCTGAGCTAAATCATTCAGATCCGAAAAACTCCTTAGGGTTTAATCAATTTCATTGCAACAATCTTCAAAATGTTGCTTGACACTTATAATAGTTATGCAGGTAGTGGAATTGCAGAAAGATTAAGACAGTGGTCAATCGTTAGAAAAAGAAGAAGATAAATGTTCTAATAGAAGATGTAGAAGTGTGTATTGCATTGTAGAATTTTAATGCTATAATTTTAATTTTCTCTAAAGTTCAATCTGTCCGAATCAAAAATAAACATGGTAAAAGAAGTCTTCTTGGAAACTGTTCTTGTCAAGATAAGTTCCAGCTTCTCTACTTATACACCTGAGGACTGGAAGACTCTGTTCCAAATTGAACTGGTTTCACTCCTTCCTAGTTTTACTCTATCTCTTACTGAACTTCTTCCAGTAAACATCAGCTGCTCCTCCTATCACGAAATGTGAGTATAAAAGAAAACACTTTTCATTTATTCTATTCTTTCTTAAAACCATGTTACAATGTGGCTACATGACCAATAAGGAACATTATTTCCTAAATGTCAATATAATAAGATGACATTATTTTTTCCAGAGTTAAAGGATTCATCATGTCCTATGACAACCTCACATATGACACTAGAGATGCCATCTATGACTCCTATATAAAGAAGTTATTAGATGTGCAATCACAGTTAACGGGTATGTAGTTGAGTTTGATGGAAAATCTGAACATTTTACTTCAGTAATGCAGGTTTTCTTGTAGGAAGATCATAGAGTTTACAGCAAATATTTATGATCAGTAACAAGTATGTTGTGTCTGCAGGAGTTGGATGTGAGGCTACGGATTTTCAAGTATGGATTGAAAAAAATATAGGCCCATTCATCCAGCAGTCTTCTCTATCAGACCTTTTTGGATTTAACAAAAACTTTGAAAAGGTGAGCAATTAACTCTTTTTTATAAGTTTCATTATTCTACATAGCTGTGTTTAGAATTAAAGGGGTTGGCCACTCTTTGACATAAATAGAACATATCCCTGAATCTTCTTCAAGTGATTCAACAGTCCAGCAGATTATTTTAGTGCTGTCTGCAAACTCTCTGTGGATCTTCTTTTTACATATCTAAGCACTGGTGAATAGGAGGATCTGAAGCAGAAGAATTATGACTCATCCAGCTCCCTCCCCTTCTCTCTCGCTGTCAATGAGAGGGACTTTGAGAGAAAGAGGCACAGTGGGAGACACCATTAGGACAGCCTTCAGCAGTGAGGAGGAAGTTGTGTCTATATGCACAGGGCAGCATGGTGGGAACAGGGAAAGCCTGAAACTCTCAAAGGAAGCAAAGGTACAAGTACATATACAAGCAGAGACATGTTTAATGGAAGATTATTGAGAAGTGGTCAACCCCTTTAAGCTTTTATTTACCGGTATGGAGTTGAGCGAATTACAATGCCTTATTATGGAGAAGAGTGATAGAAAAGCTAATGATTATTTCAGTAATTTTATATATATAACTTGTGAATTCCTAGGTCACAAATCCCGGTCTGTTGAGTGCATCTGAGCTTGCTGACTTGTTATCATTGACTGACTACTTCCAAAATACAACCATGATCACTGCCCTTGTCAGTGAACTGAAGCAGTTTAGTAACTGTGGATCAGTCTTCACATTTCTTTCTAGAATACAGACTTATATCTGCACTGTAAGTACTGGTCTTATCTAATATGTTTACATTTAGCTTACAACAGCAGGTTGTCTGCCAACAGAGTTGTCAGTGGCTAACTTGATGCATTATTTAATACCAGCAGAATGAATGAAAAAAAAAATCATCCACAGGGTGTGACTAAACCATTAGTTTTGCTGCAGCTAATGCAGAGAATGTGAAGAATTACTAAACATAAAACCATCCCTTTTTGGAAGCATCTTATTAAAATTACCCCTGTAGGATTTCCACTATGGAAATTGTATACGGAAAGCTGATAAAATTCTTCAACAAAATTCTGGGTCTCCACCACAAAAATATTAAGAGCTTCCTGAATGTTGTTTTTAAAACGTTAAGCTCCCTCTACTGGTAATGGTAGGAGGCCAGATTTTTATAATTTACCTCTAGGTCTATTCAGTGGGTTGCATCGGGGAAGAGATCCTCTATAATGCATACTTCTGACACTTGCTAACTAAATGTTTTGTAGGACAATCCCGTTTTAAGAAACACCTCATGTAAAGGACAGAAAATATTCACTGATCTTGGCAACCAAACTCAAAAGCTGATTATGAGTAACATTTTCTTCCTACTCAATGACAAAGAGATTTGTCTGGATAATTACATGTGGCTTCAATCTTTCACTTTACTACTCGAAAGTTTCACTGTTGCTCCCAATGAATCAGAACTTTCTCGGCTTCCCTTGAATGTGTCCTGTCAAGAATACCAAGACATGTAAGTGACAAAGACTTACTTATAAAATTGGAGTTGTCTAGCTACATAAAATGATAATAAAGGAATAAACTTAAACTTGCCTCATTGACCCCCCCCCTCCAAAAATTCAGACCCTTTTGATGTCCTATGACATTCCCTTTAGTCTAATCTTCCGCAATGATGTCCAGACATGCAGTAGAGTGACTGCTACATCTGTTCAGTCAATGAATGGCTGCGGGGATTCTTTTTGTTGTTACACCATCCCTTTATTTAAAGGCATCTTAGGAGTGGTTATCATTCTATATACTATGGAGCCAGTTTATGGTGGACGACCACCTGTTTCATTTTATAGAGATTTAGAGAGCTTAGATTTAAAGAGGACAAGAAGAATGCATGGTAAATAATTCTTACCATCATACTATCGTTTATTTTCTTTTTGGTCCTTTAAAATTGATAATTTTAACAAATGCTTCTTTCCAATTTGCACAACAGAATTAGAGAGTTGAATAATATTTACTACAAGCTAAGAACAGTAGAAAGAGAATCAGTTTACAAGTACAGCAAGACATATCTTGTAAAGGAAAACAAAGATACAGGTATTGTACAAATGTAACTACTCCATCTATCTACTGAAACATCCATCCATTTATTTTCCTTCCTGTTAACATGTTCAAAATTGTAACAGGTTCTGCGTGTACATCTGGAACCCAAAACACTGAAGATTGGATCAATATAAACTTTGGACTTTACTACATCAGTGCAACAATTTCAGATTTGCTGGAGATAAACTCAAATCTGGAAATCGTAAGAAAAACTGCATTTTTACTTTACAATTTCCAACAGAGCACAACATATTCTAACATAACCATGTCTTTCTATTCTAGGGTTCTGCCCTTGAAGTATTAACTCCAGGGGATGTGCCATTGCTTCTAACCAAAACTAATGTATTATTGAATGTAACTGTGCTGGAAAGAGTAACAAGTCTGGTGGAAGTAGAAAATATTACAGAATATTTGAAAATAATTTTAAAGACAAGTGTTAAGGTATGACCACCAAATCAGTTATCTCCTATTTACTAAGTGTTAGATTGGTGGGAGTCTGACTTTTGAGGCCCTTGACTATAATGTGAATGGGGGACTCCAGTGTCTCACATGTCCCACAGCTCGATAAAAAGAAAAACTTTTAATGGGAATATTACCTAAATCAGTGATGGCGAACCTTTTAGAAACCGAGTGCCCAAACTACAACCAGAATCCACTTATTTACCATGAAGTGCCAACATGGCATTTCAAGCAGTAACTTAATGCTACCTGTTCTATAACATCATTTAATTGTTTTGGCTCTCCTAAGGCTACCAATACAGTTGAAATAAGGTGGACAAATTCAGACCATCATTGTAGCTTCTCTCCAGGAAGAATGGTGGGTCCAGCAGTAGGACCTCCAAAGACAATGCAGTTCTGTCAACACCTTCTCACTTTTCCTGCAGTTACAAACAGCCAATGAAATGTCACTTTAAAATAGCGCTGAGAGCAGCATCTTTTAAGTTGCTTGGGACTACAGGAAGATTTGGTGGATTTGGTCCTGTTTGCTGAAATTGGGGCAATGGCCTGAGTGCCCACAGAGAGGGCCTTGAGTGCCACCTCTGGCACCCGTGCCATAGGTTCGCCACCACTGACCTAAATGCTTATCTTAATCATCAGCATTCACTTAAATGTTATAGTTAATTGAGCCACTAATATTAATTTCCCTATGGTTCCTTCATTGTGTATAGGAAGGTCTATCAGTGAGCCAGTTGGATGATGTAAAGGAAACTCTACTTGCTGTTCAGATTGATAAACTCGGATCCAGCTTCTCCACTTATGAAACACATGAATGGACACTCATATTTCAAGTTTATTTAATTGACCTGCTTCCAAGTTTTAACCAAAGATTGCTTCTGCATCTCCCAATCAATATATCTTGCTTTTCTTTCCAGGCCATGTAAGTAGAACATATGGTTTCAAAGAGTTTAAAATCTGCCCGTGACTTGACTTTGATTTCTTTAAAATAGAAATTACATTTTCCTGTTGGAACCTTTGCTTAATTCACAGATGAATGGTAGAAAAAAGTATAACCTTCCTTATAGTTTCAAATTTTCATTCCCTTAAACTTATTAAATTTAATTTTGAAATCTTTTCTTAAAACCTTTTTAGCTTTGGAAAAGGAAAATTCCTATACCTTTTTAAAATTAAATCAAACTGAATTGTTAGATTTATCCGTGGCCTATTCTCCTGCTACAAATAGAACACTCTTGGGCTGGTTATAAATGAGATACTTAACATTCCCAATCCCCCACACATTTTTCTGTGATCTCTATGAAGTGATGGAAAAAGCCATTGCCAATAATTACAATAGGTTAGGAAGAAAACAATCCCTTATAAAGCTCTGTACACAACATTTTTTTAAAAAAAAATTATGGTAAAGAAGGGAAGCAAAAAAAAAGAAATTTAAAATCTAAAACAAAATTGGTGGAAAGGGGTTAAAAATCTTAATGTACCCATATCCTAATATAAAGATGATCTACTCTCAATGATATTGATGACTTTACAATATATTATTTTTCAGAGTGAAAGCATTTAGCAGCATTTTTATATCGCTGACACCAGAAACACAAGAAAATGTCTACAACTATTTCATTAAGAGGTACATGAGTTACCAGTCATCTACAACTACAGGTAAATATTCTTCTGCTCATCCTTATCTTTTTCATACTGGAGATCATTATTTACACATCAATTTAGAAAATTAATAAAGTGTCATTCCACAATTTTTATGAAGCCATTTGTAAATCCATTTTTCTATAAATCATTTTATAAACCTTGTTGTTATGCAATATAAAACATGCAAAAGCTAAAAAATAATTGCTCTTTTCCATAGTCCTTCTATCTCAATTTAAACATTTCAACAATAAGCATAATAACATCCCCATGCTACTAAATTCTTAGTTATGGTCTTTTGCTAGACAGAGCAGTAAAATAAAGTACAAATTGAAATAAACCTCATGATATTTATAAAGAATGCAAAAATGATATGTGCTTGAATCCAGGTGTTATCTGTGATGCCGAAAATTATGAAACTTGGATAAATCTTAACTTCGGAAACTTCACAATGCTCTCAAAATATGAAGAGCTCATTCAATTTAATAGAAATTTAACAGAGGTAAGCAGAAAAATGAAACAATCATTATTGGGCTGATCCATAAGAAAAGAACTTTATCACATGAATAACAAAAATGGCAAACATAAATATATATATGTACATAAATCTACTGAATTTTTTAGCACAAAGCAAGTATGGAAGCCTCTTATTTCTATTAACAGGAATTAGTATGAAAACTAAGAGATCCATATGACAGACAACTGCGGCATAACTTTGAGACCTAAATAAACTTTGTAATACATTTTTATTATGGTAATAAACATACAGTGCAAAACCAAGCAATAATTCTAAATAATCACTTTGTGTTTCACAGAAAACCCTGTCCCTAAATGTTACAGCTGACCTTGTGACCAAGACTGATATAATACAAAATGAAACATTACTCATTTCCTTATTAAGTAAGATTGAACTGGAAAATGTGAATAGCTTTTTAACTATGCTAACGACAGCTACCATAAAGGTAACTTAAATTATTTTTGTCTCATAAAAAAAAAAAAACATTTTTAAACAAAAATATGCCATGATGTTTTAAAACTGCTATAAATAATTGAGTAATGGGAAGTCACTAGCATAAACTTTGGCTGAAAAAAAATTGGAATAACATTACTATTTACTATTTCATAGGCAAATCTATCTCAAGATGAGGTGGACACAATAAAGGAAACTCTTTTATATGTGGAGCTTAAGCAAATTCATTCGAGCTTCCTGACATATACTATGAAGGAATGGAAGGTTTTGTTTGAGGTACACTTGACTGTACTGATCAAATATTTTAATCAAGATCTTCTACTGCTTATCCCAACAACCATTTCTTGTGAATCATATCGAACCATGTAAGTATTACACCATAATCAGAAAATTATTAGAAAAGTAAAAAACTGGATAAAAATATTTGAAAAAACACCTAGATTATAATAAACTGATGATTTTTGTGCCACAGTGTAAATGCATTCACCCTTGTTTCCGACACATTGACTGATGACTCCGGGAAAAAAATCTACACTTTCTTTATCAAGAGATATTTGGCTCAACAGTCATCTTCTGCAGGTACAACTCCTAGTGAGCTAGGTGAAATATAAAGCCAAAGATGAAGGATGTCTTCCTTGAATGTTAAAGGACATCTACCACCAGGATCAGGGTTTGTAAAACAGGCACACTGACATACTGGTGTGCGTCTCTTCTGGCAGGATATGCTCCTCATATTTTAGCTTCTTATGTCCTAGTTTTTAAATAAAAAAAGGCTTTTAAAATCATGCAAATTAGATTGAGGGTACCAGACTCAATAGGTGCAGAGTCATTTACAAAAAAAACCCTTTTTTCTTAAAAAAAAAGGCACAAGAAGCTTATAGAAGAGCGGATCCTACCAAAGAGAGCATACACCAGTGTGTCATTGTAATTGGTTTACAATTGTTAATCCTGGTGGTAGAAGTCCTTTAAACCTTTTCGAAATTCTAATGAAGTGTATTTTCTTCCATCTCTTCCATTAAAGATATTGCTTGCAATGCTGATGACTACAAGACCTGGACAACAATCAATTTTGGTTATTTTTTCAAATATTCCACAATGGAAGATTTGGTCAGTTTCAACAAAAATATTGAGGTAGGTAAATACTCAAACATAACAAGAATAACTAGAAATGTAATTTGTTGGACTCGCATCTTTATGTTACAAAGATTTTTTAATGGGGTTTGATCAAAGAAACTTAAAGATTTGTGGTATATTTCTCTATTTTAACTGCCCCATTTCTGATTGGTTACTATGTGGAGAAAATATTGATTATCTATTAGCAGGTTCTCATACAACAGAATTGTATGAGCTTTGAGAGGCAGAAGCCCTATTAAAGGAATTCATGGTGAAAGAATGGTTTGAAGTGGTTTGGTAAAAGAATAGTTTAGTCACCCACCGTCTGTCACCGATGTCATGCTCCACTGTATTTCTAACAATATGTTAACCAGTACTGTTATATATTTTATCTATACTGTCGAGACAACCCACTGAAATTACCAGATCTGATTGTACATTACATTTGTCTATTTCAGAATGCTCCCACACCAGAAATTATGGCTGACCTCGTGACCAAGACAGATGTACTTCTGAATGAAACCTTGCTCATTTCAATTCTAAGTAAGGTGGAGCTAGACAATATCACAGTCTTTTTGGATGCTCTATCATCTGCAGCTGAAAAGGTAAGGAATTCCAATCCTTAAACTGACGTCTACAACCTAAATAATATAGTTGTGCATATTTAGAAGCAGTGACTATATTAGCTGGAGGTTATTGTAGCTGCAATTGTTTTCATGGCATCTTAGTAAAAGATCTCTTCTGTCCATAGGCAAATCTATCGCAAGATCAGGTAGATAAAGTAAAGGAAACTCTATTGGCTGTGGAGCTTCAGCAAATTCAGTCCAGCTTCTCGACTTATACCACTGTGGAATGGAAGGTTTTGTTTGAGGTTCAATTGACGGTCCTGATCGAGTACTTTAATCAAGAACTTCTACTGCTTATCCCAACAAGTATTTCTTGTAAATCCTATCAAACCATGTAAGTATTATGCCTATACAAACGCAACATAAAAAAACTTAAATAGGCGCTTAATAAGAGTAGATTGAAAAAAACTTTCAAAGCAACTAAATTCTAAAAAAAAATAATTCTTTTTTTTTTTTTGTGCCACAGCGTAACAGCATTTACCCTTTTTTCCGACACATTGAGTGATGAGACTGGGAAGGAAATCTACAATTTCTTCATCAAGAGATATTTGGCTGAACAGTCATCTTCTGCAGGTACAACTCCTCGTGAGCTAGGTGAAATATAAAGCCAAAGATGAAGGATCTTGTGTTAATAATGGATTTCTTCATGTAATGTTAAAGCTTTCTGAAATTCTAAGAAGGTATACTTTCTCCCATCTCTTCAATTACAGATATTGCTTGCAATGCTGATGACTACAAGACCTGGACAATGATCAATTTTGGTTATTTTTTCAAATATTCCACAATGGAAGATTTGGTCAGTTTCAACAAAAATATTGAGGTAGGTGATTGCTTAAACATAACATGATTAATTAGCAATTTTAATTGTTGGACTCCCATCTTTATGTTAAAAATATCTTGTTTATGGGATTACATCGATACCTATACTACCCAAAGTCAGGATGTGGGCCACACTTTGAAATTTATGGTATAATTCTCAATTCTGATTGTCCCAAGGTCACCATATTTCCATGTCGATATCAGGAAATAAACTATGTGACGTATAATGCTTTGGGAGAGATATCTAAAAACCATGTAAAAGAAAAGTTGTTTTTGATGTTCAGAGAAACCAAAAAGAGAACAGCTTTGAAATGATATTCTAGACTTGGAAATGTTCTGATTGGTTACTATGCGAAGAAAAGATAGGTTCTCTATAAGAAAGTTTTCATACCACCGATCTGCATGAGCTTTGAGAGGCAGAAGCCCTATGAAAGCATTTCATGGTCAAGGAAAAAGAGTGGTGCAGTCACCCACCGTCTGTCACAAAATATCATGTTCCACTGTTTATCCAACAAGATGTTAACCAGTACTGTTACATTTTTTTTGTTTACTGTCAAGACTTAACCCATTGAAAATGCCAGACCTGACTTTTGACAACCTTGACACACATTTGTCTTTTTCAGAATGCTCCCACACCAGATATTACGGCCGACCTTGTGACCAAGGCAGATGTCCTTCAGAATGAAACCTTGCTCATTTCAATTCTAAGTAAGGTGGAGCTAGACAATATCACAGTCTTTTTGGATGCTCTACATCTGCAGCTGAAAAGGTAAGGATTCCATCCTTAAACTGACGTCTACAACCTAAAAAATAGAGTGCATATTAGAAGCAGTGACTATATTAGCTGGAGGTTATTGTAGCTGCAATTGTTTTCATGGCATCTTAGTAAAAGATCTCTTCTGTCCATAGCAAATCTATCGCAATCAGGTAGATAAAGTAAAGGAAACTCGTTGGCTGTGGAGCTTCAGCAAATTCAGTCCACTTCTCGACTTATACCACTGTGAATGGAAGGTTTTTGTTTGAGGTTCAATTGACGGTCCTGATCGAGTACTTTAATCAAGAACTTCTAGTCTGCTATCCCAACAAGTATTTCTTGTAAATCCTATCAACCATGTAAGTATTATGCCGTACCAATGCATCATAGAGAAGTATAAATTATTGAGTGGATTCAAAAAAATACTTTCAAAGCAAACTAATTATAATAAAATCTCCATAACGATTCCTATTTTTATTTGTTACACAGCGTACATGCATTCACCCTTGTGTCCGGCACATTGAGTGATGAGACTGGGAAGGAAATCTACAATTTCTTCATCAGAGATATTTGGCTGAACAGTCTCTTCTGCAGGTACAACTCCTAGTGAGCTAAGTGAAATACGAAGCCAAAGATGAGGATTCTGTGTTATAAATGGATTCTTCCTGTATGTTAAAGCTTTCTAAGAAGTATAAAGATTTGAGTGGATTAAAAAAAATACTTTCAAAGCAAACTAATTATAATAAAATCTCCATTAATTGTGCTCTGACATAGGCTTCGCTGAACATCAAAAAACAACTTTTCTTGCTTTACATGGTTTTTCAGAAATCTCGTCCCAAGCATTATACTCACTCAGTTTTATTTCCCTGATATCCACATGGAAATATGTTTGACCTTGGGGCAATCAGAATTGAGAAATAGAACCATAAATCTTAAAGTGTTTGCCCACATCCTGACTTTGGGTCTTACAGTATCCATGGAACCCCATAAGAACATAATTGTGACATAGGATGTGAGTCAACCATTCAAATTCTATGTTATTCTCCTAATGCGTTAAAAGCAATCACCTACCTCAATATTTTTGTTGAAACTGACCAAATCTTCCATTGTGGCAATATTTGAAAAATAAACCAAAATTGATGGGTTGTCCAGGTCTTGTAGTCTCTCATCAAGCAATTCAATGCTTATAATTGAAGAGAGTGGGAGAAAGTATACCTCTAGAATTTCAGAAACTTTAACATTACAGGAAGAAATCCATTATTAACACAAGATCCTTCATCTTTGGCTTGTATTTCACTACTCACTAGGAGTTGTACCTGCAAGAGAGGAACTGTTCAGCCAATATCTCTGGATGAATAATGTAGATATTTCCTCCGCTCTCATCACTCAATGGCCGGACACAAGGGTGAATGCACTTACGCTGTGAAACAAAATAAAGAATAGGAATCGTTAATGGAGATTTTATTATAATTAGTTTGCTTTGAAAGTATTTTTTTAATCCACTCAAATCTTTATACTTTCTATAGATGCATTGGTACAGCATAATACTTACATGTTTGTGATAGATTTACAAGAAATACTTGTTGGGAATAAGAGTCAGTAGAAGTTCTTGATTAAAGTATTAGTACTCGATCAGGACCGTCATTGAAACCTCAAACAAAACCTTCCATCCACAGTGGTATAAGTCGAGAAGCTGGACTGAATTTGCTGAAGCTCCACAGCCAACAGAGTTTCCTTTACTTTATCTACCTGTCTTGTGATAGATTGCCTTGGGAAGAGATCTTTTACTAAGATGCCATGAAACAATGCAGGCAACAAATAACCTCCACTAATATAGTCACTGCTTCTAAATATGCACATCTATATAGTTTAGGTTGTAGACGTCAGTTTAAGGATCGGAATCCCTAACCTTTTCAGCTGCAGATGATAGAGCACTACCAAAAAGACTGTGATATTGTCTAGCTCCACCTTACTTAGAATTGAAATGAGCAAGGTTTCATTCAAAGTACATCTGTCTTGGTCACGAGGTCGGCCGTAATATCTGGTGTGGGAGCATTCTGAAAAAGACAAATGTGTTGTCAAAAGTCATGCTGGCATTTTCAATGGGTTAATCTGACACTAAAGACAAAGAATAACAGTACTGGTTAACATCTTGTTGGAAATACAGTGGAACATGACATTTTGTGACAGACGGTGGGTGACTGTACCACTCTTTGTCCTTGAACATGAAATGCTTTAATAGGGCTTCTGCCTTTCTGCCTCTCGAAGTTCTTACAGATCAGTTTGTTGAGAACTTGCTAATAGAGAACCTATATTTTCTCCACATAGTAACCAATCAGAACATTTCCTAGTCTACGATATAATTTCAAAGCTGTTGTCTGATAGGCTTCTCTGAACATCAAAAACAACTTTTCTTTCACATGGTTTTCAGAAATCTCTCCCAAAGCATTATACGTCACATAGTTTATTTCCTGATATCCACATGGAAATATGTTGACCTTGGGGCAATCAGAATTGAGAAATGAACCATAAATCTTAAAGTGTTGCCACATCCTGACTTTGGGTCTTACAGTATCCATGGAACCCCATAAAGAACATATTGTGACATAAGGATGTGAGTCCAACCATTCAAATATCTAGTTATTCTCCTATGCTTAACAACACACTACCTACATATTTGTTGAAACTGACCACAAATCTTCCATTTTGTGCAATATTTGAAAAAATACCAAATTGATGGTTGTCCAGGTCTTGTAGTCATCACATTGCAAGCATATCTGTAATTGAAGAGAGGAGAAGTATACCTTCTAGAATTCAGAAAGCTTTAACATTACAGGAAAGAATCCATTATTAACACAAGATCCTTCATCTTTGGCTTTGTATTTCACTAGCTCACTAGAGATTTGTACCTGCAGAAAGATGACTGTTCAGCCAAATATCTCTTGATGAAGAAATTGTAGATTTCCTTCCCAGTCTCATCACTCAATGTGCCGGACACAAGGGTGAATGCACTTACGCTGTGTAACAAAATAAAAATAGGAATCGTTAATGGAGATTTTATTATATTGTTTGCTTTGAAAGTATTTTTTTGAATCCACTCAATCTTTATACTTCTTCTAGATGCATTGGTACAGGCATAATACTTACATGTTTGTTTGATATTTACAAGAAATACTTGTTGGGATAAGCAGTAAAGTTCTTGATAAAGTACTCGATCAGGACCGTCTTGAACCTCAAACAAAACCTTCCATTCCCAGTGGTATAAGTCGAAAGCTGGACTGAATTGACTGAGCTCCACAGCCAACAGAGTTTCCTTTACTTTATCTACCTGTTCTTGTGATAGATTTGCTATGGACGAAGAGATCTTTACTAAGATCCATGAAACAATGGCAGGCAACAATAACCTCCAGCTAATAAGTCATGTCTAGCTTCTAAATATGCACATCTATATTATTTAGTTGTAGACGTCAGTTTAAGGATCGGAATCCTTACCTTTTCAGCTGCAGATGATAGAGCATCCAAAAAGACTGTTGATATGTCTCAGCTCCACCTTACTTAGAATTGAAATGAGCAAGGTTTCATTCAAAGTACATCTGTCTTGGTCACGAAGGTCGGCCGTAATATCTGGTGTGGGAGCATTCTGAAAAAGACAAATGTGTTTGTCAAAGTCAGGTCTGGCATTTTCAATGGGTTAAGTCTTGACACTAAAGACAAAAGAATATAACATTACTGGTTAACATCTTTTGGAAATACAGTGGAACATGACTTTTGTGACAGACGGTGGGTGACTGTACCACTCTTTGTCCTTGACATGAAATGCTTTAATAGGGCTTCTGCCTTCTCTCGCCTCTCAAGTTCTTCAGATCAGTTGTTGAGAACTTGTAATAGAGAACCTACATTTTCTCCACATAGACCAATCAGAACATTTCCTATTCTAACTAAATCATTTCAAAGCTGTTGTCTGATGGTTCTCTGAACTCAAAAACAACTTTTCTTTCACTGGTTTTCAGAATCTCTCCCAAAGCATTATACGTCACTCAGTTTATTTCCTGATATCCACATGAAATAGTTACCTGGGACAATCAGAATTGAGAAATACCATAAATCTTAAAGTGTGCCCACATCCTGACTTTGGGTCTTAGGTATCCATGGAACCCATAAGACAGATATTGTGACTAAGAGATGATGATCCAACCATTAAATATCTAGTTATTTCTAATGCTTAAGCAATCACTACCTCAATATTTTTGTTGAATGAACGACAAATCTTCCATTGTGCAATATTTGAAAAAATACCAAAATTGATGTTTGTCCAGGTCTTGTAGTCATCAGCATTGCAAGCAATATCTGTAATTGAAGAGATGGGAGAAAGTATATGATACCTTCTTGAAATTTCAGAAAGCTTTAACATTACATGAAGAAATCCATTATTAAACAAGATCCTTCATCTTTGGCTTTGTATTTCACCTAGCTCCGTAGGAGTTGTACTGCAGAAGATGCTGTTCAGCCAAATATCTCTTGATGAGAATTGTAGATTCCCTTCCCAGTCTCATCACTCAATGTGCGGACAAAGGGTGAATGCATCCTTGTGTAACAAAATAAAAAGGAATCGTTATGGAGATTTTTATTATAGAATTTTTTGCTTGAAAGTATTTTTTAACCAAAATTTAACTTTTTCTTGATATTGTGCAGTTCATAATTTAACAACTGTTTTTTATCTTCTTTTAGGCAGAATCTTTTTTTTACTCTGCGTACTTCTTGATTAAATACTCGATCAGGACCGTCAATTGAACCTCAACAAAAACCTTCCATTCACAGTGGTAAGTCGAGAAGCTGGACTGAATTTGCTGAAGCTCCACAGCCATACAAGTTTCCTTCTTTATCTACCTGATCTTGCGATAGATTTGCCATGGACGAAGAGATCTTTACTAAGATGCCATGAAAACAATGCAGCTACAATAACCTCCACTAATATAGTCACTGCTTCTAAAATGCACAATCTATATTATTTAGGTTAGACGTCAGTTTAAGGATTGGAATTCTCTATACCTTTTCAGCTGCAGATGATAGACATCCAAAAAGACTGTGATATTGTCTAGCTACCACTTACTTAGAATTGAAATGAGCAAGTTTCATTAGAAGTACATCTGTCTTGGTCACGAGGTCGCATAATATCGGTGTGGGCGCATTCTGAAATAGACAAATGTGTGTCAAAGTCAGTCTGGATTTTCAAATGGTTCGAGAGGTGCACTAGATAAAAATATAACGTACTGGTTAACATCTTGTGGATAATCAGTGGAACCTGATATTTTGTGAGCATACGGTGGTGACTGCCACCGTCTTTGTCCTTTGAACCATGAACTGCTTTTTACATAGGGCTTTCTGCCTTTCTGCCTCTCGAAGTTCTTATACAGCTCATTGTAATGAAGAACTTGCTAACAGAGAACCTACTATGTTTTCCTCCACATAGTAACCACTCAGAACTTGTTCCTAGTCTATAAAACCGTATAATTTCCAAGCTGTGTCTGATAGGCTTTTTCTCTGAACATCAAAACAACTTGTCTTTCTTTCACATGGTTTTTCAGAATCTCTCCCCACAGCATTATACGTCACAGCTCAGTTTGCTTTCCTGATATCCACATGGCATTGTTGACCGTTGGGGCAACAGCTTTGAAATTATATCGTAGACTAGGAAATGTTCTGATTGGTAACTATGTGGAGAAAATATAGGTACTCTATTATCAAGTTCTCATACAACTGATCTGTAAGAACTTCGAGAGGCAGAAAGCCAGAAGCCCTATTAAAGCATTTCATGTTCAAGGACAAAGAGTGGTACAGTCAACCACCGTGTGTCACAAAATGTCATGTTCCACTGTATTTCCAACAAGATGTTAACCAGTACTGTTATATTCTTTGTCTTTAGTGTCAAGACTTAATCCATTGAAAATGCCAGACCTGACTTTTGACAACACATTTGTCTTTTTCAGAATGCTCCCACACCAGATATTATGGCCGACCTCGTGACCAAGACAGATGTACTTCTGAATGAAACCTTGCTCATTTCAATTCTAAGTAAGGTGGAGCTAGACAATATCACAGTCTTTTTGGATGCTCTATCATCTGCAGCTGAAAAGGTAAGGAATTCCGATCCTTAAACTGACGTCTACAATCTAAATAATATAGATGTGCATATTTAGAAGCAGTGACTATATTAGCTGGAGGTTATTGTAGCCTGCCATTGTTTTCATGGCATCTTAGTAAAAGATCTCTTCTGTCCATAGGCAAATCTATCACAAGAACAGGTAGATAAAATAAAGGAAACTCTGTTGGCTGTGGAGCTTCAGCAAATTCAGTCCAGTTTCTCGACTTATACCATTGTGGAATGGAAGGTTTTGTTTGAGGTTCAATTGACGGTCCTGATCGAGTACTTTAATCAAGAACTTCTACTGCTTATCCCAACAAGTATTTCTTGTAAATCCTATGAAACCATGTAAGTATTATGCCTGTACCAATGTATCATAGAAGAAGTATAAAGATTTGAGTGGATTAAAAAAAACACTTTCAAAGCAAACTAATTATAATAAAATCTCCATTAACGATTCCTATTTTTATTTTGTTACACAGCGTAAGTGCATTCACCCTTGTGTCCGGCACATTGAGTGATGAGACTGGGAAGGAAATCTACAATTTCTTCATCAAGAGATATTTGGCTGAACAGTCATCTTCTGCAGGTACAACTCCAAGTGAGCTAGGTGAAATACAAAGCCAAAGATGAAGGATCTTGGGTTAATAACGGATTTCTTCCTGTAATGTTAAAGCTTTCTTAAATTCTAAGAAGGTATACTTTCTCCCATCTCTTCAATTACAGATATTGCTTGCAATGCTGATGACTACAAGACCTGGACAACCATCAATTTTGGTTATTTTTTCAAATATTGCACAATGGAAGATTTGGTCAGTTTCAACAAAAATATTGAGGTAGGTGATTGCTTAAGCATTAGGAGAATAACTAGATATTTGAATGGTTGGACCCACATCCTTATGTCACAAATATGTTCTTTATGGGGTTCCATGGATACCTGTAAGACCCAAAGTCAGGATGTGGGCAACACTTTAAGATTTATGGTTCATTTCTCAATTCTGATTGCCCCAAGGTCTACATATTTCCATGTGGATATCAGGAAATAAACTATGTGACGTATAATGCTTTGGGAGAGATTTCTGAAAACCATGTGAAAGAAAAGTTGTTTTTGAAGTTCAGAGAAACCTATCAGACAACAGCTTTGAAATTATATCGTAGACTAGTAAATGTTCTGATTGGTTACTATGTGGAGAAGTGCTGTATTAGCAAGTTCTCATACAACTGATCTGTAAGAACTTCGAGAAGCAGAAAGGCAGAAGCCCTATTAAAGCATTTCATGTTCAAGGACAAAGAGTGGTACAGTCACCCACCGTCTGTCACAAAATGTCATGTTCCACTGTATTTCCAACAAGATGTTAACCAGTACTGTTATATTTGTCTTTTAGTGTCGACTTAACCCATTGAAAATGCCCAGACCTGACTTTTGACAACACATTGTTTTTTCAGAATGCTCCCACACCAGATATTACGGCCGACCTCGTGACCAAGACAGATTGTACTTCTGAATGAAACCTGCTCATTTCAATCTAAGTAAGGTGGAGCTAGACAAATCAACAGTCTTTTGGGATGCTCTATCATCTGCAGCTGCAGCTGAAAAGGTAAGGAATTCCGATCCTTAAACTGACGTCTACAACCTAAATAATATAGATGTACATATTTAGAAGCAGTGACTATATTAGCTGGAGGTTATTGTAGCCTGCCGTTGTTTTTATGCGTTTTCCTGCCATTGTTTTCAGGCTTTAGTAAAAGATCTCTTCTGTCCATAGGCAAATCTATCGCAAGATCAGGTAGATAAAGTAAAGGAAACTCTATTGGCTGTGGAGCTTCAGCAAATTCAGTCGAGCTTCTCGACTTATACCACTGTGGAATGGAAGGTTTTGTTTGAGGTCCAATTTACAGCTCTGGTGAACTATTTTAATCGTTCTCTTCTGATGCTGTTGCCAACAACTACTTCCTGTGAATCCTATCAAATCATGTATGTTTCAATAATTATTAATCTAAGCTGAAAACATTACTACATTTGTTTAAAAAAAATCTAGATATAATTGTAATATTTTATTTGTGACACAGTGTACATGGACTCACGCTTCGTTTTAACACTCTGACTGAAGCTACGAAAGATGATATTTACAATTATTTTATCAAGCCCTATTTAATTAACAAAGCACCCTCTGAAGGTATGTATCATCATTTTGCATTCTATTGCATTAATTTATTATTCTAGCTAGATGAATATTTTTTGGCAAAATCAATTTTGCATTATGATAACTAAAAATAAAAGGCCCTAGCTGCTGTTTCATATGACTCTAAATAGCTACCATAAAATGGTGTCGAAGATGTCGAAATTTCTTAATTTTTATATATTTCTTATTTCTGTCACAGATTCGAATCCAAAATGTTATATAGATGGTAACAATTCATGGTTAGTTGACAACCTGCAAGATTATCTGACTTATTGCAGTGCTGCTGATCTCAAGTCCTTTAGTAGCAATGAAGCATTGGTAGGTATAACAGATGACCTCTAACAAGCACATGTCCAAATCAATACCTCATATTCGATGTAAATACCCCATACTGCAATCAACTTCCTGGAAGTCCCAGTCTATATGGAGTAGGTTAGGGTGTTTGTGGTCCCCCAGACTACTGATTGCTGTTGGTAAATGTGTAAAATGTAAAATGTGTAAACCCAATTCAAAACGATTGTGTCGCAACTGCATTGGCTTCCATGTGACACAAATTAAGGGGCATGCCGTCGGACAGTCCAACTGATTTGGACCGAGTGCCGCATTTAACTTTCAAATTGTGTTGCATGCCCTACGTTAAAGGTGCAGCACAAAAAGATGGTGAACTCTGTTGGACCAGTGCAGGGAAGTAATAGATTCATCGATCTTAGTGCCACATGCAGCATTATAGACAGACAATGCACTTTTATATAATAAAAATAATTTATATATAATTTATTATAATTTATAAATTATAATTTTTTTAAACTTTTTTTAATTTTACTTTTACTATTTTTCAGACTCCCTAGGGTATTTTAACCCTAGGTTGTCTGATTGATCCTATTATATACTGCCATACTACAGTATGGCAGTATATGGGGATTTTTCTCCTCATTCATTACAATGTGCTGATAGCACACTGTAATGAATGGGTTAACCTATTCCGTAATGGCGGTGGATCGCCGCTCCCCGATGACGTCACGGGGAGCACCGATCGCAGGTGTTACCAGTAAGCCTTTGCTGCAGTATGCAGCAAAGACTTACCAGCTATGGAGAGGGCTCGGCCCGCGAGCCCTCTCCATGCACCAGGACCTGGCTCGTGCTGTACTAGTACGGCGCAATTCAGGAAGGGTTAAAAGTTTAATGAATAATCTGCTATGGGAACCAGGAAGCAAGACTTCATTTTTCTTACAGCGCCAATTCATGGGAAATAAAGCAACATACAGAGAAAAATGCAGTCTATCCACACTGATAGATCCCCCTTCCTTATAATTAATTTTTTTTAATGGTTTTCTAAACCATTCAACTCATTTAAGGTGAAATTGATATAGCACAAAATTCCTTAATTTATTGAATTTCCTTACCTTATTGTTGCAAATGAAACATTTTTGGATTTTTCTTCATTAGCTCTATTTTTACTTCTACAGTTGCAGCAGTTTTCAGTGGATAACAACGCATTGGCTTTGATTAAAACACTGAGTCTTAAGGAAGATTTTAAGGTGTACTATGCACAGTTACTCACCACACAGAATCCCAACTTTCCTTTGGACAAGTATGTAATATTCCTTTGAAATTTCTTTCAGGTCCATGCAAAGTACCAGCTAGTTGTTGCTGAGACAGAATCATTTTCTAGGCGCTTTTAGATGACTGGAAGTAGTCAGACATTTGGTGGCTATAGATTACTATATATGTAGACTTTTCCCTGCTCTACTTAATTTCTTTTCCCAATTTTCCCAATTTTATGTGAATTAAAATGTTTAAGTCTTCTTTGAAACTAGCTTGAACAACAATTTTCTGTGTATGAGTGTAACTCCTATTATGTATTCAGACAGAGAAAGAAATATCATATTCTGAATGTTTGTAGTTACTAAACAGCTTAAATTTAAAAAAAAAACTAATTTTATATTATTATTTTTAGAATTCCCCAAAATATACTTTGTTATGCTATTGGGACTCTAAATATTGGACTCATCAGCGGTGACCAAGCTATAGCTACACTGAACTTTTTAAAGACATGCAACTATAGCAAGAACTTTACTGTGGACAAAAACGTAAGTCCTTCAGTCAAAATGATCTTATTCTTCATTCCACCTCAGTTGGGTAGTTACAATAACACAACAGTTATATGTTTTTTCACTAAATGGACATGCTATGTTATTTTCAGGTATTTTCTGGTCTCCTATCTTCTGTACCAGTGATCACATCTGAGGTTCTCACGTCACTGGGCTCTCTAGCTGTTGGACTATCGACATCCACAATATTGCAGAGCACAAATGCCCAAGTCTTATTGGAGAGCATACACACCTTATCTGCTATTAGTGGCTGGAGTGTCACTCAGGCATCAACCATAGTTACTATACTCATTCAAAATAACTATCAGGTAAGATGTTCAACTAAGGTATAGATATAAGATAAAAGAAACCTATGTGTCATTTATCTAGATTAGCAAGTGATATATGTATTTTACTTGTAGATCACTGTTCAGAATTTGCAAAATCTTGGAAGCTTAATTATAGGAGTACCTTCATCTAAAGTGAAAAGCTTAAGTTCCAAAGACGTTTTAGATCTGGCTGCTACTTCAACATTTAATACCTACATAGAACAAGCACCAGTGGCACTAAAACAAATCATTGTCCTAAAGGTAAGTGTTTCCGCCTGTCCTGGCAATATTAACTTGTTGTCATTTCAAGTCAAGACAACACGCAGCAGTATTGTATTGTCTCTTATTTGCCATTTCATTTGAATACTGTATGTTGTTTATATTTAAGCATGAACATTATACCTCTGTTTAGTAAATTCAGTATATTATACCATAATAATAATAGTCTTTATAAATATTTATATATTAAATATTGTAGCGCTTTAAACATTCAGATACCATAGGATATAATGCTACCTGCTAACCTGTCCACGTCCAGGTTTTATGACAGAATATGGTAAGATAATTAGGATCTCGGCAGTAGATTCCGCATAAACAGTTGTAAGTTCTTCTCCCTTCTGTAGCAGGGACTATGCTCCTCCATGAGAGGTATAAAATTACATAAATGATTTCTTTAAAACAATAAATGCAACAATTAAGCTAGGGAAAACTAAACATTGGGATAGCGTGGAACACCACAATATTTTAACATGAAATTTTGCTTACAAATAATGTTTCATGTTTAAGAATCTTCATAAAAAGGAAACCGTTCTGATATATAATGTCTCTGTGTCTTCTGTAGATTCTTCAGGTCAGCATTACTAAGAATATCTTCCAATATGTACCAGCCAACCTAGCCAGTGCAATCCCTGCATCAAATCTACTAACATCCACTCTTAATATCAGTGTAATAAACCAAATGAAATGGGCACCCAGCCAGGTATGCCAACCATCTAATTCCACATCAACTGTTATAATTGTTATTAATTACTGACACATCATTTTCATGTACTATATAATTTTTATCTTATCATCTTTAGGCTAAAACATTTTTCCGAATAGTGCTCATCCAAGTTACAGATTACTCCATGTAAGTGACTTGTGTGGATACTTGTGCATAGTAATGTACCTTTTATTACAACGTTTCCTTTAGGAGAAGCTCTCCCTTCACCAAAGGACTGCATATACTCCATGATAATTCTTTACAAAAATGTATATCTTTAGCTGTTGTAATATCGTAGCTCTCCTCTCATTACTGCATGATGGTAATTATCATTTTCTAACAGTACGGTTACCTCAGAATGGAAAATACTGCCATAGAGGCAATAGCCTATCAAAGGGAATAAGGGGTGGGCTTTTTCTCCTTTACCACATAATAACAGAGTTAAACTGGACCACCACTGTAGAAGGGAACTTTGGCATGCAAAGAATGGGGAAACAACCAGCCAGTGACCTATTACTATAAAGGTTAAACAGCTTTTCTTAAACACAGTTATACATTTATTAAATTATTTATCTTCCAGATTATCTTCAAACATTTTGCAAGGCTTTACATGCGGAGCTGCAAAAAACCTAAAAGACCTTCAGTTCGTCAGTCTAATGAAATCTATGACAGGGAAATCAGTGAGTTTGGAGAGCAGCCAGGTAAGTAATCCCTGACCATGAGATGTACAACATTTACAATGTAACGGAGATAACATTCCACTAACTGGTATTCTTCTTCTAGCTTAATTGCTTGGCCAGAAGACTTACAAAAAGTGGACCACCAGCAGATTTCTCCAGCTACTCAAGTGATGTTCTGCTGTACTTAGGGTAAACACTGTATAATAATAAAACACTGGAAAATAATAGTATTAAAGATATGTGTTCATTGTAGGATAAGTCATTACCCTTATATATAAGGGCAACTCTCATGCATTTCAATAGTCAGTAACTAACCCTGTACAGTCACCAATTATATGAGGGTCAAATCTAGAACCAAATAGTCATAAAACCCAGATGCTAAGCCATGGAGATATGACTTTTTATGATGTTTGCAACTGGCTTTGAGTTAAATTATTACATTCACTACTTGAGAATTTTACCATATGCTATAAAATTGACATACATTATACTCTGTTGTTCGATTCTTGTAGCGAGAATATTCAGGTGGTTTGGAATTTCTTGGATTTTGAAGTGTTTTGTTATGTTTATTTCATGTTATCTATTATGTAATCTTTATTTCTATTTTAGACCTTATACTGCACCATCTGTATGTCAAGATTATTTCACACGTGTAGGAAAGGCCAATATCAATCTGTTAGCACAAGGTTCTGCAAGAAGAGTATCTCTACTGAGTAGCGCAAGAACATGTCTTGTAAGGCTTTTCATTTTATGATAGGGGTTGTGATATAATACTGTGATATATATCTAAAAAAATTGTGGGTTTCCCACAATTAACAAATAATGATATGCAATAATGCTCTCTGTTTTTTGCAGAATATCGGGAGTGCAGGAACTATCTCCAAGGATACCCTTTTGAAGCTGGGCAACCTTGTCTGTGACCTAACAGCCCAAGAAATTATTAATTCAGATTCCTATATATTACAAGCTCTAACATCCTGCTACTCATTCAGTGATTCTCAAAAGTTAGCCATTGTAGGGAAACTGAAGGCCATATATGGGTATGTATGCATGCGACACCACAGCTATGCAAAGTCATTAATTGAACTACGAACCTCCGATGATTTTTAAGAAAGGTTAATCTAAATATTACTTTTGATGTGAATAGAAACCATAATGAACAAGGTTACTATAGGGAGATGGGTATCTAAGTAAGGGGTAAGTAATGGGGTTAAAAATGAACTTTATTGTGTAAATCACTAGGGGATTAAAATTTTCTTTAAGTGAAAGGTAGTTAAATAAAGATACTGATGTCTGTCCAATACTAGTTTACAGTGGGTGCATCTTAATTTTCAGAAATCCTTCAATCTGGACAGTCTCAACCATGACACAAATTGGAAGCCTTTTCAGTGCTGTTGATGGCAACACCCTTAAATTGATTAACCAGGTAATGATTTTTACATAGCCCATCAACCCTACTAGAATTTACAAAGCATGCTTAATACTGTGTTAACATTGCAGGCTGTAAAGAGGCAGTTCTTCCCAGGATTCTTGACGCTCAGTAAGATTCAATATAAGACTGTATTCACTACGGTGATAAGTCAACTGAAGGTATCAGCAAGACTTGCCAAACGAGCAGCACGTAAGTTTTATGGGCTAATAAAGTTTTACTTAACGTGTTAAAATAAAGAGATTCAAACTGTAGTACTCAGAACAGATGCACTTTTGAACATACATAAATTCCATCTTGTGGATGAGCACAGTAAGCAACAAAATAGAGTAGCATCAGGGGCACGGTTCTATAAGTAATAGAGGACATATAGAAACATACTGGTTAAGACTGGTTAAAAGGCAGGGAAGAAACAAGAAATGAAGAGGGGTTAGGAAGAGATGAGGGAGAGTCTCATCCATCATCCATCATAGACTCAGATGGAGATAAGCGCAAGCAAGGAGCAGCACGTAAGTAAAACTTCTAAAATGAAATATAAGTTGCAGAAGTATTGACCGATCTCATATTTCTGGAGGTTAAATTTAGTTATAGGGAAACTAGACAATGCCTTGGCTATGAAAACTATGTAAATATAATGCAAAGTTAAAGGTGGCAGGATAGCTTTTACTTGCTCTTGACATATTATCATATTCTAGGTGCCACAATTTCAATTTATTTTTACATATAACTAATTATCATTATGAAATTATGTCTATATACCTTTGGAAAACGTCATCGGAAATGTCATCTGCACCCACAAGATCATATCATGTAGGGAATCATTTTCAAGACAAAATATTAACAGAACAATGGAGCATTTGGTTGTGCACAAATAAAAATGGCGGTAAAGCTTCTTATATTTTATTATACCTCCGTACAGCTGATTGTGAAGAGCTTACTACAGATATGATTGCCAAGCAGCGGGATTATATTGTTGTCACCTACTCTGCCACACAGCTGGACGCGTGTCTTAGTAACACAACCTTAACAGAAAACATGGAAATTCTCGGAAGCCTGTCCTTCGATAATGACCAGCTCGAAGTTCTCAAAAATAAACTGGATACAGTAAGATGTTTGAAATAATTTATACATTTTTTCTATCTAATCAAAGTCATCATTCTTTCCAAACATAGAGATTTATAAGAACCAGTTACTTGTTAAACTGCTTAAAATCCACTCCTATTACATTTTTCTAGCTACCTAAAACCATTTCCAGATGAAGCTTACTACAGAAAAGATTTCTAAAGCTCTCGTATGAGAAAAGAGTTGCAATCTGACATCTCTATTACTTGATAAAGTACTATTTTTTTCCACAGATCTTTCCTACTTCTGTGCCAGAGGAGTATCTCCTCCAGATAGGGAATATTGCCATGGTATATAGCACAGAGGAAATTAGTAGATGGAACATCACAGAATTGGAAACTTTAGCAGCTATTCTATATGGAGCATCATGGGAAACTAATGATCCAAAGGTAAGTCTCATCAACCATAAACAAAGACACTATGTACACTGGTTCTGGTGAGCATGTGTTATAGCACAATATTTACTTACCGTACTTACTTTATTGGGCTATAAGACACACTTCAATATAAGATGAACCAAAAATGTAGTCATCAAAAAAGGAAAACTATAATTGACACAAATTAAAAATTCCCTGGTGATCAAACCCACATCCCTGCATGATACATAACTGCTGCATATACACACACCTAGATATGTTATATACACTCACACAGAGAGCTCTCCTACATAATCAGTCCCAGCCCCTGGATCTGTCCTAACATGACTATCACCTGAAGCATGAAGCAGTTTAGGAACAGTCACATGATTCTTGCATCACTTTAATGGACATCTACCAACAAGATGAAGGATTGTAAACCAAGTACACTGACATACTGGTGTGTGCCCCCTCTGGCAGGATCTTTTCTTCCTTAATCTTCCTATACTCTTGTTTTTAAGATAAAAGGGCTTTAAAATTATGCAAATGAGACTGAGGCATAGGTGTTATTGGAGCCTGGAGCTCCTCAATCTCATTTGCATAATTTTAAAAGCCTTTTTTTTTTAAACCACGACATAAGAAACTAAAAGAAGATCGGATGCTGCCAGAGGGGGCAGACACCAAAGTGTAAATGTTCTTGGTTTACAATACTTGATCCTGGTGGTAGATGTCCTTTAATGTCCTTCATGCTGCCATCAATAGTTATGTTGGGATGGGCAGAGAGAAGGATAGAGCAGTGCAGCAGCACTCATCCCTTAGACATCACAGGAAACACTTTTTCAGAGCTTCACCAAATCTACAGGAAAGAGATTTAATAAGTAGGGACTGGGAGTCCTAGATTCAAGAGTTTTTCTTGCTATAAAGTGTGTCTCGCAGTCTGAAAATTATGTTATGCACTGTATAACCATAAAGGAAACTAAAAAAGTAATTGCTATCTTTGCTCCATATTACAAATGTTAAGCTACATATACAAATACTGTAGCTCAGTTACAAACAGGTTGCTTTGTTCGCTATTCTTGTCTGTGGAATTGAAATTATTTAATTTAAATGGGGATACAACCCTGATACTTATATGGATCAGCTCTTCTCAGCAGTTGATAAACAAGAAGCAGTTTCATTCTCAATGCAATGGCTAAACAGAGGCAATGCAGCGTAGTTTCCATTCAAATTAATTAATTAATTAATCAAAATTGATCTAAAGTAACCTGGTGTGACCACTACCCAGAGATTGAGATGCCTGCTTCCTTTTCCATTCTCAGCTAAGAAAATAGAGCTATAGGTTGCCGGGTGTCGTATCTCCACCAACCTAAAAATGAGGTCTGATTTTCATTGATGTTATCAATATGTTATCAATATATTTAGCTCATGAAAACTTTTAAAAAGGCTGTAGACTACAAAGTAAAGTCTGTTGTTAAATTCTCATTATGTGATCTGTTTCTTTTAGATTAATGCCCTGGTGGAGCAATATCTACTTTCTTCAAATGCGAGTTTAGATGGAACAACTCTTACTGTCTTAGCTCCTTATGTCTGTGGGCTAAATGAGACACTAATTCAACAAATTCCTGATGAAGACTTTAGGTAACTACTCTAACTCATCATCAGTGTCATGGGACCTGAAAGTTTGGGAGACAACAGATATCTTACCCTAAAGGCACAGGCCTTGTTTAAACACTAAAATCTGTCAACCCTAGCACCCATTCTGCATCCCTTCTATATGGGAGTTCTTAAGGAAACATGGAAGATGTTAATTGTTTTTTGGTCAATCACAGCATTCCCCAGGAGGAAGGGGCTAAGGACCCCGTCTCCCTGTGTTTGTCCCCGGGGAGATTATCATGACATAGGTGGCAATCCTATATCATATATAAGGCAAATGAACAAATATCAGCTGCTAGCTGAACTGTATTAGTTAACAGGCTACACAACAAGCATGCAGTGCTTTTCTATGACATCTCTTGTGATTACACGATACGCTTTCTCAAACGCTACATGATCTTCATTTTAGATATTCAAGCAATCCCCTTGATGTATCCACCTGCACTCAAAACATTAGGGACCTCCTCTACAGCAAGATGAAGGCCGCTTACTCATCCTTTGATAATTCTTCCAATGAATACTTCCAGATAATGAGCACTGTTATAGGTAAGTCATGGGGTTTTGGAAGTTAGCAAGCATTTGACCATCTCTAGTAAATCACTTAAAGGGGTTATGCCACGAAACAATTGACTACAAAAAGCTGTCAAAGAGGTTAAAATATTTCAAAAATCTATTTGTAATGGTTACCTGGAAGTAAAAATACCTTTCTATGTGTTATTATGATGCTTGTTCAGCCTCTACTCTGTTCCACACAGAAGCAGATGTGGGAGGGGCCAGGCACATGCACAGCACTGACAGCGGCAGTTATTGCACAACTCAGTGCTACAGAGCGCTCAGCCTTCAGAGTCTCCTTCCACCTGCTGTGCTCAAATAGTCCCTGCATTTACTGATCCAATAGAAGTCCAATTGAAATGTGTCATACGCCCCATGTTAAAAGTGCACCAAAAAAAGTTGGTGCAGTCTGTCAAAGCAGTGCAGGGGGCACCAGATTCATGAAGAACGTGCACCAGAAATCCTGAATCTGGCGCCCCCTGCACACTACACAGGACACTGCACATAGTACACATGTACTATGTATTCTCACAGCATCATGGTCGGTCAGGCTGACATGCATGGCGGAAGTCTAGGTGGTTGCAGGGGAGGCAAACCCCACGTGTATCGTCACTCCAAAGTGACACTTACCCCTGAGGAAGTCACTTTGAAGTGAGGATACGCATGGAGTTTGCTGTCCCTGCATTTTTCTAGACCTCCGACATATTTACACTTTGCTGTCCGCCTGACCGACCATGATGCTGTGAGAATACATTGTTTTGCTCTTCTTGTATGCATTGATTGTACAAAATTAGGTGCAATAGTTGTTTTTATGACTTTTACTAATAAACTTTTGTATTTTTGCATGTTGATTGAATCTCTTTCTGTGTATTTTGTAAGGAATTGCAACCAAATCACTAGATAGATAGATATGTGATAGATAGATAGATAGAGATAGATATGAGATAGATATGTGATAGATAGATAGATAGATAGATAGATAGATAGATGATAGATAGATAGGAGATAGATAGATATGTGATAGATAGATAGATAGATAGATAGATAGATAGATAGATAGATAGGAGATAGATAGATATGTGATAGATAGATAGATAGGAGATAGATGGATATGTGATAGATATGTGATAGATAGATAGATAGATGGATATGTGATAGATAGATAGATAGGAGATAGATAGATAGATAGATAGATAGATAGATAGATAGATAGGAGATAGATAGATATGTGATAGATAGATGGATATGTGATGGATATGTGATAGATAGATGGATATGTGATGGATATGTGATAGATAGATAGATAGATGGATATGTGATAGATAGATGG
>WNYA01000596.1:114476-136917 GCA_019512145.1 Engystomops pustulosus
TAGATGGATATGTGATAGATAGATGGATATGTGATAGATAGATAGATAGATAGATAGATAGGAGATAGATAGATAGATAGATAGATAGTTATATATGAGATAGATAGATAGATAGATAGGAGATAGATAGAGAGATAGATAGATAGGAGATAGATAGATAGATAGATAGATAGATAGGAGATAGATAGATGACAGCTTCTCACATGTTGCTGATGTTTAGCGACTTCCCTGCTAGTCAGGCACAGGGGCCCCTTTGCAGGAGAGCAGGTTAACATGGAGGGACAGTGCATGGAGGAGAGTACAGGAGGAGGACTGCATCAGGAGAGATCAGAGCTCAGCCTGTTACTTGTGTTATCTCTGCAGCCTCCTGTGTGACCTGACTAATGGTGGAGGGAGGAAAGGGCTGATACATTGCTATGATCCATGTTGGGAGAGGACTCCTCTGAGCAGACATGTCTGGCTGCAGTTACCTTGTATCTGCTGCTGTAGGCTCCTGTGTAGCTGGTGAGCAGTGGCCATCACAGCACAATCTCTGCCCCTCCTCCTCTCTCACCTCCTATTGGCTGCAGTGTGTCAGGTGATCTCTCAGTGTGCAGAGGAGCTGTGAGCTGTGGAGTGATCTGTAGTGGAGAACAGCTGACTGACTCCTTGTGCGCAGACTCGGCCAGATCAGCTGTTGCTCAGGACGGGACACAGCTACCACCGGGGGGCGCCAGCAACCAGAACAAAAGGAGTTATCTCAGTAAGCCTGCAGATTTTGTAATAAGTGTAAATGGTGAAAGTACTTTTAACAATGCATTGGACCCAATTACAGCAATGTGCAATGGTGACACAACCCCTTTAAAGGGAACCAGGGACCTCATTTTCACTAAAGACAGATTGTAAAAGCCCATGACAGCTGCAGTGCAAAAATGCCTCTCTGCCTTTTCTAAGCGTTTGCATTGCAATATAATTGTGTAATATAACTTACCTCGCATCCTGACAAAATCCTGGGGTATTCCCAGGGGCTAGTTTGGATGCATTTCAAAAAACAACATGTGACTTGTCTGAGCTGCAGGCTGCCTCCATCTTTGTGCTTCTGTACAGCTCCTCCCTCCCCCACTGATGTCAGGCTGACCAGGCTGTGACCTCTGAGAAGGAGCAGGTGGTGGAGCTGTACAGGAGCACAAAGGCGGGGCTAAGCTCTGAGGAGTGAGCAGTACAAACAAGTCGCATGTTGTTTTTTTAAATGCATCCAAACCAAAGCCCAACCCCTGTGACTACCCCAGGATTTTGTCAGGGTGCAAGATTAAGTTATAACAAATAATTATATGCTTAGAAAAGGCAGAAATGCAGATTTGCACAGCAGGTGTAATAAGCTACTGCAACCTGTCTTTAGTGAAAATGAGGTCCCTGGTGACAGGTTCCCTTTAATGAGAAAGAAGAAATAGGGGTACTATTGGGTGCTATGTCATAATTAACTAGCATTGTTAAATCAGTTTCTCAAAAACAACTTAAAAATATAATTTTAACTACTTCATGACTGAGGTTCATTGGACCCTGAATGTCCAGGTCAATTTTTGCAGTTCTGTTATGCGCTTCTTTAAATGATGATATCTTTGGAAAAGCTTTCCATATCATAACAATTTGTACTTTACTATTTTCATGAAATGTGATACTTAATAGAATAGATTTAGTAATTCCAAATTTTTCTTTATAAAATTTGCTATTAATTGACTACAAATGTGAAAAAATAAGCTTTTTTGTCATTTTTCTGATTAAAGTTTTTTAATAAGTAGTAAAACTGAATAAACATTTACCAAATTATTCCATTACCCTTTCCCAGGTTCAGCTACAGATGCAGAGGTAGCATTTACTTCTGCAAAGTTAAAGTCTTTCCAGCAGCTGCTTCTACATTCTGCCCACATCTGTACACATCAGAGCGCAGGAGAGGAGGAGGGATGAGCATTGCTCCCCCTCCAATTACCATAGAGGAGCACAGGGCGGAGCCATGGTGCAACAAAATATAGGTCATGTCCTATATTTTTCTGTGCATCGTCATGGTACAGTGAGACAACGTGTGCTCATTACACCATGCCTGAGCGCCATAAGCATCAATGGGGACCAATATCCAGGTGCAAACGGAGTGGACAGATACAGGCGGTCCCCGGGTTACATACAAGATAGGTTCTGTAGGTTTGTTCTTAAGTTGAATTTGTATGCAATTTGGAACTGTATACTTTATAATTGTAACCCAAATCAAAAATTTTTTGGTCTCTGTGACAATTAAATTTTAAAATTGTTTTGTTGTCATAAGAACCAGGATTAATAATAAAGCTTAATTACTCACACTTGTGAAAGCTGTTACAGCTGTTTATTGTAGCCTGGAGCTAAAGTACAGAAATACAACATCCAGAGGTCCGTTCGTAACTACTGGTCTTTTGTAAATCAGGTGTTCTTAAGTAGGGGACTGCCTGTTTCGGTTCCTATTATGTTTGTGGGAATGAGCCCATAGATTGTGTTTCTAGGTGCCAGGGTTCAGAAGAAATAGGCATTTAAAGTTGGCCACTGTCATAACATGTATTAACATCCTTTCTGCATGGGCATGTGCATGTGAAAATAGTACGTATATAGCCATATGGCAGTTGTGAAGAGTAAAAGGAAATCTACTATCAAAATCCATCATAATAAACCAGGAAGACTTATTCATAGATCCAGTCACTGAATGTGGAAATATTCTTTAATTTATTATGCATCCTTTCTTCTAAAATCAACTATTAAAATGACGTTTATGACCACAAGGGGCCCCTGATATGGTTTCATCTACTTTTACAATGTTTCACCCCCCCTCGCCCCCCCCCCCTTCCTGCTTCCTTAGGATTTGTTCAATTTATGTATATGTTTTACTAATTCTTTTTCAGGGGGCGCAAAATCAGTGGATCTTCTCTATTTTGCCTCTGGTTTCCCAGAAATGGACCTCGATATGTTTACAGCACTGAATCCAGAAGAAGTAAAGGTACATTAATTTTTATTTTTTTTTGTTAATAAGGAATATCTGTTCCTACATGCAGTTCAACTAAACTTTATTAGAATTAATATTGTAAATGCCTTTGGAATTGGTGAAAACCCCCAAATTTTAAAAATCCAGATCTTTGCCTCCATTAACTTAAGTTAAAAAAATAAATACTTTTATGGTAACATATTTAACAATCCAAATAAGAAACCAGAAAAAAACTATTATGGGAACCAATCCGTTATATAGATCCATTTTAAAAATGATACTGTATTACATTTAATGCAAAAATATTTTTCATTGACAAATAGAAATTAGGAGCAGAAAATATTGCGGACCTCCTTGGAAGTAATGTTGATGACATCAACACAATAATCAACAGCACCGTAATCCAAGCCTGGGTGTCAGTGAAAACACAACTGGAGATCAATACACTAGGACTTAACATTACTGTTGGAGTAAATGAAACAATACAAACACAGGTATGTAGACACCTATGTATGTTCTGGTTTACCAAATACATGGACACCCATGGACCTTTTTTTTTTAAGTGGATCCTATGTTTGTCCAACACAGATGTTCATTATTTCTCATAATTAGAAAAGTCAAGAAACATTGAAAGTAATAATGCTTCTTTAACCCCTTAGTGACCAAACTCAAATTTGCGCCTAGAAGACCATGGCCTATTTTTCAAAACCATAATGTGTCACTTTATCCGGTTATAACTTTAGAAGGCTTTAACTTAGCCAAGTGTTTTTGAGTTTGTTTTTTCCGTTATATTTTGTACTTCAAAATAGTGGCAAATTTTGGTTGATATATTTAACATTTATTTATGAAAAAAGGTGAATTTGGTAGACATTTTAAAAACAATTGCTATTTTCAAACTTCAAAATGTAATGGTTTTCAAACTGATAGTCTTACTACCCAAATTAGTTTCTAATCAACATTTACCATACCTCAGCTCTATGTTGGCGTCATTTTATATGTCCTTTTGTTTTATTATGACGCTAGAAAGATCACAAATCGAACAGCATTCTCTCAAATTTTCCAAAAAATATTAGAATCGACTATTTTTGGGACCATTTCATTTCTATAGGGGTTTTGGAAGTTCTGTTAATTAAAGCCCCTACATATCACTCCGTTCTATTAACTTCACCCCTCAAATTATTCAAAACAGCAGGTAGGAGCTTGTTAACCCTTTATGTATTTTACAGAAATTCAAACAAATGAAGGTTTAATTTGGAAGTCACTAATATTTATCACTACTACATTCATTTAGCAGCAAAATTTACCCATATCAACTGCGTAGAAAATGCATCTAAGAATATATTGTGCAGTTTTTCTAAGTAAGAGGAAAAATCCCCATATGTGGATGTAACCCACTGTCTGTGCACATGGCGAAGCGGGGAAGGGAAGGAGCGCCATTGAGCTTTTGTAAAGCAGGCAGATGCCGATGGCAGACTCGGGGATCTTCATTAGGTCACCGGCTGCTCGACACTGAAGACAGCACCCCGTGATCGCATCGCGGGGTGCCGGGAAGAGAGGAAGGGAACCCCCTCCCTTTACAGGTACATCTACAATGCTGTGACCCCGGGATCAAAGGGGACTGATAGAGCCGGGGCACTGCTCCTCCCTACAAGGGGGGGGGCGGTGCAGTCCTTAGGTTAGGCCAACGGAGAAACCCGTCGGCATAGCCTAAGGCCCCTTAGTGACCGACTGAAAAATCTATATGGGTGGTCAATAAGGAGTTAATTATGAGAACCCAGTCAATATCTAGACCACGAAATTGTCGTCAAAATTAAACAAAATCCTAATTAGCAAACATTCTTCACCTCACCCAGTGAAGGTTTTGTTGTAAGTCTCAGGTGCAAAGTAATGATCCTGAAGCCCAACATATGTGAGAATCCAATAGATTACCTGCACCACACAAAGCATAGACACAGAAGGAAATGATCATAAAAACTTTCCTAGATATTGAGCTAATAAAAGCAGATATGGCAGCGAATGCAGTAAATTATTCCACTGAGTCTCTTGATGTAACTGCTTTTATAAATGCAGAAGAATGTTTTTATAACCTTTTCCATTATGCTAATTTTTCATGTGGTCTGGAAATGTACTATTGATTTCTTCTGTATAAGATTTTTTCCCCTCTGCATCGATACTAAGAAGTGGAAGATACAAACAGTGAGACATGATGGTCCACAGTTACTGAGAGATATATTAACAGATTTCCATCGTGTTCCTCATAATAAGAAGCAAACATATATAAATTGTAATAAAATGTACTTTAAAAGAAAAATTTCCTGTAATGCAATGTTGAAATTTGAATCACTGGGGAAAAATGTTAACAGGTTTTCATACCCCAATCAACCATAAATAATATAATAATGAAAAAAGTCTAAAATATTAAAGATTTGTCAGAGAAGAATGTTATAAATTATGTTTGAACTTGAATCCCTCTATTGCAGAATACACTAAATCTTACTGCAGAGCTCATAACCAAGAATGATGTTCTTCTGAATGAAACCTTGCTTGTTTCATATCTAAGTAAGGTAGAACTTGAAAACATCACAGACTTTGTCAAAGCTTTCTCATTTGCAGCAGTAAAGGTAAGGAATTATTATCCTTGATATGACACCAATATATTAAAATATGAGTAACTCTACTGGAAGAGAGCAAATTAAGAATGGCTATGTTTTGTGACCCCGGGATCAAAGGGGACTGATAGAGCCGGGGCACTGCTCCTTCCTACAAGGGGTGGCCGGTGCAGTCCTTAGGTTAGGCCAATGGAGAAACCCGTCGGCCTAGCCTAAGGCCCCTTAGTGACCGACTGAAAAATCTGTATGGGTGGTCACTAAGAGGTTAATTAAACAAAATCCTAATTAGCAAACATTCTTCACCTCACCCAGTGAAGGTTTTGTTGTAAGTCTCAGGTGCAAAGTAATGATCCTGAAGCCCAACATATGTGAGAATCCAATAGATTACCTGCACCACACAAACCATAGGCACAGAAGGAAATGATCATAAAAACTTTCCTAAAAATTGAGCTAATAAAAGCAGATACGGCAGCGAATGTAGTAAATTATTCCACTGAGTCTCTTAATGTAACTGCTTTTATAAATGCTCATTGAAGAAGAATGTTTTTATAACCTTTTCCATTATGCTAACTTTTCATGTGGTCTGGTAATGTACTATTGATTTCTTCTGTATAAGTTTTTTTTTCCCCTCTGCATCGATACTAAGAAGCGGAAGATACAAACAGTGAGACATGATGGTCCACAGTTACTGAGAAATATATCAACAGATTTCCGTTGTGTTCCTCATATTAAGAAGCAAACATATATAAATTGTAATAAAATATACTTTAAAAGAAAAATTTCCTGTAATGCAAAGTTGAAATTTGAATGACTGGGGGAAAATGTTAACAAGTTTTCATACCCAAATAAACCATAAATAATATAATAATGAAAAAAGTCTAAAATATTAAAGATTTGTCAGAGTAGAATGCTATGAATTATGTTTGATCATGAATCCCTCTATTGCAGAATACACTAAATCTTACTGTAGAGCTCATAACCAAGAATGATGTTCTTCTGAATGAGACCTTGCTTGTTTCATATCTAAGTAAGGTGGAACTTGAAAACGTCACAGACTTTGTCAAAGCTTTCTCATTTGCAGCAGTAAAGGTAAGGAATTCTCATCCTTGATAGGACACCAATATATTAAAAGATTAGTAACTCTACTGGAAGAGAGCAAATTAAGAATGGCTATGTTTTCATAAGATCTTAGTCCAAATCATTTATTCCAACAGGCAAATCTGTCTCAGGAGCAGGAAGAAAATGTCACAGCCTTTGTCACTGCGCTGTCAACTGCAGCAGTAAGGTAAGGAATTCTCATCCTTGATAGGACACCAATATATTAAAAGAGGCCTGGAACATGAAGTTTAATTGAAGCTCGACACGCCAAAAGATGTATTAAATACACACATTACTATGACTACTGCTCCTGAGACAGATGGGGCCTGGTGGAGATAAATTATTTGACACAGAGCTTATAAAAACATAGCCACTGTTATTTGCTCTCTTCCAGTAGAGTTACTTCATCTTTAATATATTGGTTCCTATCAAGATGAGAATGCCTTACCTTAGCTGCTGCAGTTGACAGCGCAGGGACAAAGCGTGTGACATTTTCGAGTTCCACCTTACTGATATGGAACAGCAAGGTTCATTTGGTGAACTTCTTCTGTTCTCTTGTCACAAGCTCAGCCAGGAAAATTAAGGTTAGAGTACGTCTAAAAAAGAACAAAGTCCTATGACAATTAAACTAGTGATTGGATAATGTGTGAGGGGGCAAAGGAGATGCTAAACCACCCGTGGACAGAAAATTTTTGAAAGGGGATGTGGTCGTTGGGGATATTTTTGTCTACCGCCAAAACCCCAGAGCCAGGCTGTGGATTAAGCCTTATTACTTTTTAAGAAAGGATATCTAAAATGTATGCTTTTTATAGACACATAAATATTCTAGATTGTGGCCAAATAGTCTTTTCTTCTTGTAACAGGTAGCAATGATCCTCTTTGGAGATAATAATGGGGCCGAAGCATTGACAGTGACCACTGGGACGCAGCTCCCTGTACACCTAGTTATGTTTAACCAATTTAAGTTAGGAACTAACAAGAATCAGTATAAAATGGACCTAGGACCCATTTAAAAATAAAGTTGATAAGAACGGAGGAATCATTTTCGCATAATAAGCCTGAACATGTGTGTGCAATGACCTACCTGATGCATTTTTATTGGAAAGTGATCAGTCTGATATTGTGGATATTTGAAGAAATAGCCGAAATTCAGCTGGATCCAGGTTCATAGTCCGAAGCTCCACACCCAACAATCTTAAATAAGAAATGGGTCCATAAAAACCCCCCTTGTCAAAAATGATACAGATATCCATATAAAAGATGAATACAGTATTTTCGAGAACACTTGTATCTCGTTCCTACTATAATCCGAGCCTACAAAGGGTTCCTACCTGAAAGTTAACTGTTGAGTCATATAAGCGTGATAAGAATGGAGCGAGGGCCTTTCCCGGGGGCAGCGTCAGTTTGTTCAAAGTCAAAGGTGAATCCATAGACTCGGCGGGGACGATGAAGTAGGTGAAGATATAGCCAATTTCATGGGTCATTGATGTAGGTATAATCTTAATCTTTTTTAATCGTATGTTACCAGAAAGTTTGTACTTAAACCACTGGTCTATGTAATGCTTACACTCATGGCTTGATGAGACTTGCAGTGAATGTTTGTTGGCAAGATCTCAGAAGGGTTTGAGTAACAATATTTGATTATAAAACCCTCAATAGATCTTCAAACTAAATCTGTCCATTCTTGAGTGGTATAAATTAGAAGGCTGGAACTGAAGTTTTGAAGGCTCCAAACCAAAAGAGTTTTCCTTACTATGACTTCCTGACTCCTGAGACAGATTTGCTTTGCCTGTGAATAAATTATTTGGACTCAATATATTTAGACGGAAAACATACCGATTCTTACGATTCGTAGGTTGCTGCTCTTCCAGTAGAGTTACTCCATCTTTTAAGATGCTTGGTTCCTATCACGGATAGGAATGCCTTACCTTTACTGCTGCAGTGGACATTCTGGCAGTGAACAAAGGGCTGGACAGGTTCGAGTTACCACTTACTTAGATCTGAAACGAGCAAGGGCGCATTGTGTGAACTTCTTGCTTGGGCACAGCTCAGTCATTATATTAAGGGTAGAGTACTCTAAAAAGACAAAGTCATAAGGAACAACTTAACTGAGCTGGAGGGGCTATGGTGTGATGACAAAGGATGACTAAACCACCCTGACAGAAAATTTTGAAAGGGATTGTTTCCTTTGGAGTATTGTTGCTACACAGCCAGACCAGAGCAAGGCTGGTACTTGCCTTAGTATTTTAAGAAATGATATCTAAAATGTAATTCTTTTAATATGACAACTAAACAGTATTCGTAAGGTGGCCGCAAATAGTCTTTTCTTCTGGTTAACTTTTACCCATGTCCTTGTGGAGATAAATATGCCGAAGTCAGTGACAATTGACACTGGTACAGCTAACCTGTACACCTATTAGGTTTAACCAATTTAGTTAGAACTAACAAGAAGCAGTATTAAATGGAGCCTAAGGACCATTTTAAAATTAAAGTTGATAGAAGCGGAGAGTCTATTTTGCCATAGAGCAGAACAGGGGTGGTCAATGACCTACCTTTATAGGTTTTTATGAACGTGATCAGTCTGATATTGTGGAATATTTGAAGAAATCAGGCCAAAATTGATCTTGAGCCAGGTTTCATAGTCAAAGCTCCCACACGCAACATCTTTAAATAAAGAATGGTCAAAACCCACCTTGTCAGAAATGAATAAGATAGCCATATACCGATGAATACATTATTTCTTCAGCAACACTTGTATCTTCCCTACTTAACTAGCCGAGCCTACAAATCCTACCTGTAAAGTGAACTGTGGGGGTCATATAGGCTGATGAAGAAATTGGAGATGGCTTTCTTCCCGGTGTCATCGTCCCATTGTTTTCAGAGCAAAGGGTGACCTAGACCTGTGGGACGGATACGTAGGTGAAGAATATCCATATGTCAGTCTAGTAATGTTAAATCTTAAGGCTGTTGAATCGTATTCTAAACAGAAGAGTTGTTCTATAACCATGTTTTTGGGTCTATTGATAATGTCTTTAGGCGACTTACCTGGCTTGATAGGATCTTGCAGGGATGTTTGTTGGGCAAGAGTCAGATGGTTTGATTAAAATCTTTGATTATACCCCTCAAGTAGATCTCAAACAAATCGTCCTGCTTGGTGGTATAAGTAAGGAGGCTGACTGAATTTTTTGAGCTCCCCAGCCCAAAGAGTTTTCCTATCCTTTACTATGACTTCCTGCTCTTGACAGAATTTTTGCCTGTTGAAATAATGCTTTAGAACTCAGATCTTAACAAAACATAGCATTCTTAATTTGCTCTCTTCCAGTAGAGTTACTCATCTTTTAATATATTGGTGTCCTAGCAAGGAGGAGAATGCCTTACCTGTACCTGCGTGCAGTTGACCGCGCAGACCAAAGCCGGTGACATTTCGTTCCACCTTACTTATATAATATGAAACGAGCAAGGTGTCATTTTGTATACTTTCTTCTTGTCACAGCCAGCAGTAAGATTAAGGTTGATACTCTACAAAAGAGACAAAGGCATACTGACCAATTAACTAGCTGGATTGGATAGTTTGTGATGGGACAAAGGAAGACTAACAGCCCTGGACAAAATTTCTTGAAAGTGAATTGTTCTTTTGAGTTGTTGTTCTACAGCCAAAACCAGAGCAAGGCTGTTCATTAGCCTTAGTATTTTTAAGAACTGTATATCTAAATGTACTTCTTTATATAGACAACTAATACATTATTCCCCAAAGTGAATGGCCCAATAGGCTTTTCTTCTTGGTTACAGTTTTTACAACAATGTCCTTGGTGGAGATAAATAATGGCCCGAGCGGGACAATTCACGGGGCCGCTACCGTACACCTATTAGTTACCATTTAATTTAGGACTAACAGAATCATTATTCAATTGGCCTAAGGACCATTTTAAAATTAAAGTGTGAAGGAAGCGAGAGCTATTTTCATATAAGCATAGAACATGTTTGGGCAATGACCTATACCGTAGATGAGTTTTTATTGAAGTGAGCAAGTCTGATATTGTTGGAATATTTGAAGAAATAGCAAATTCACTGGATCCATGTTTCATAGCAGAAGCCACACGCAACATCTATAATAAAGAAATGGTCAAAACCGACCTTGTCAGAATGAGAAATATAGCATATAAAGGATAATCATTATTTCAGAACACTTGTATCTTTCCCCTACGTAGAATATCCCGGCCCTACAAGTTCCTACCTTTAAGAAGTTAACTGTTGAGTCCTAGCAGGCGTGATGAGAACATTGTAGTGGCTTTCCCCCGGTGCATCGTTCTCGTGTTTTCAGAAGCAAAGTGAATCCATAGCTCTGTGGGACGATGAAGTAATGTAATGATATAGTCCGATGTCATGGTTCATATTATTAACTTAAGTCGTTTTTTAATCTTATTTTACACAAAGATTTTACTTAAATTCACGCATATTGTGTCACTTATTAGAAACAGGGCAGGGGTGGAGTATGAGGTCGAGCAGGTTGGGGCGGTCTTGAGAAGACAGGGGGTAGTGTTTGATGGTGATAGGAACAGAGTGGATAATAAGCGCGGTGGGGGAAGCGGTTCTGAATGGGGGTGCGGTGGGTAGCAGTGGGATTGGGAGAGGGGGGAGGAGGTAGAGAAGGGGAGTTTGACCCGAACAGATGGTGCTCGGTGGGAGAGTGGAGCGAAGTTGGGCGTGCGATTTACGTCCGTGGGGGGGGTCACCTTGTGGAAGGGATGGGCAGTGGGGAGGGGGGCGGCGTTGGGAGGGAAGGATTGCGGGGGGGGAGGGAGGTAAGGGTGAGGGATCAGGTAGAGTGGGGGGCGCATGGGTTTGGGGGGGTGTATGGATCATCTGGAATTGGTGCGGATGGGGGGGCGTGGGGGTGGGGTTGTTGTGGGAGTCGTGAGTTAGTGTGGGTTGGGGAGAGGTGGGGGGGGTGGTGGGGGGAAGGGCCTGTGAGTGGTGGGGGGGGGGGTTGGGGGGCCGGGGGGAGACGGTGTGGCGCAAGGAGGGGAAAGAAGGGGGAGGTGGAGGGTAATTGGACTATGAAGGGGCGTTAAAGAGTAGTGGTGGATTAGTCATGGGAGAGATGGGGGGGGAAGGGAGATGAGACGAGGGGGGGGGCGTAGGGGGGGGGCAGAGTGACGGGGAGGCAGAGGTGGGTGGAGGGCGCTAAGGGAAAGAGGGGAGGAGAGGTGGAGAAAGGGGGTGGGGGGTAGGTAGTGTGAGGGAGGCGGGGAAGGGACTGTGCAGGGGGGGTGGTATAGAGAGAGGGGGGCGGAGGGTGAGAGGCGGAAGAGACGTTTTCAAAAGAGGAGGAATGAGTAGGGTAGGGGAGTTCGAGAAAGGGTAGACGGGGGGAAGCGGGGAGATGCTGGGAAGGTGATGCTGGAGTCGGGGAGTTTGTAAGTAAGAGGGAGATGTTAGTGTGGTGGAGGAATGGGAAGTGTTTGGAGGGAGGCGTGGTGGGAGTAAAGGACGCGAACGTGCGGAGAGCGGGGCGTGGGGTGCGGTTGAATGAAAAGGGTCTGTGGGGCAGGAGGAGTGGGGTTGCGTTCAAGTGGGGGGAGTCAGAAGGGGAGAATGAGATTCAACGGGAGAGGGGATGAAAAGGGTGGGGAATGTGGGGGAGGAGAAGGTGTTGGGGAGAGAGGCGTGTGTTAGTGGGAGGGTAGATGTATAGACAAGCAGTCATGGAGTGGAGAAGGGTGGCAAAGTTTAGAGAGGGCGTACAGGTAGGATACCTGGGGGGTTCTGGGCGGGGGGTAGCATGATGTTAATGATTTGTTCTTATTTAGTAAGAAGGAGTTACTGTATCTAACCAATTTTGTCTATACTATGCTTAGTCACTTACATGGGCTTGATAGGAACTGCGGGATGTTTGTTTGGCAAGAGCTACAAGGTTGATAAAATATTTGCATTGATAACCCTCACAGTCGATCTCAAACACATCTGCCCATTCTGAGTGGTATAAGTAGAGATGCCTGGTACTGAAGTTATTGAAGCTGCCACCAGCCCAAAGTTTATCCTTTGACTATGAACTTGCCCATCCTGAGGGTAGCCAGTGCCTGTTGGAATAAATATTTGGACCAGAGTCTACGAAACACACAGCATTGTTAATGGCTCACTCGTCCTAGAGTACTACCTCTATTTTAATATATGTGTCGCCGGTCTATCAAGTATGAGAATCCTTACGCGTTATGTGCGCAGTTGGACAGCGCAGTGACAACGTGCTGTGGACATGTTCGAGTTCCCCCGTTCACTTAGCATATGACAACGAGCAAGGTCTCATTTGTAGACACTCTTTCTTGCGCACAAGCTCAGTCAGTTAAGATTAGGGTTAGAGTCTCTAAACAAGCCAAAATCATAATGGACTCATTAACTAGCTGGATTGGATATCTTGTGATGGACAACAGCTAACTGCAGGCTAACCACCTGGGACAGAAAAATGTTGAAGGGATGTGTGTCTTGGAGATTGTGTCTACACAGCAAGACACCAAGCAGTGTGTTAACTTGCCTTAGTATTTTAAGAAATGATATCTAGAAATGTTAGTTCTTTTTATAGACAACTAATACAGATCATTAAGTGGCCCCAAATAGTCTTGTGCTGGGTGGTGCTGTAATGGTTTACACAATGTGCTTTGTGGCGATGATATAATGGCCGAAGCTTGACAAGTGCCACGGACTGGACCAGCTCACCTGTCCACCAGATGTTTTTACCACATTTAAGTTAGGAATAACATACAAAGTCGCAGATATAAATTGAGGACCTAAGGAATCCATTTTAACCAAACTTAAAGTTGAAGGAAGCGGAGAGCTCTAGGTTTACATAGAAGCATGAAAATGTTTGGTGCAATGACACTACCGTATGAGGTTTGTTGAGTGAAAGTGATCACGAGCTGATATTGTGGAATGATTTGAAGAATAGCCAAATTGATCTGATCCAGGTTTCATAGTCAGAAGCGTCCACCCGCAACAGATAAAATAAAGAATGGTCAAAACCCACTTGTCGAATGATAAAGTGAATGCCATATAAGAGTAAATACATTTTTCGAGAGCAACACTGTATCTTTCCTCCTACTGTAATACCGACGCCTACAACGGTCCTACCTAGAAGTGTAACTCGTTGGTCATATAAAGGCTGTGATGAAGAAATGAGGGAATGCTTTCCGTGTCATCGCACTGTTGTCAGAAGCCAAAGGTGACGTCTACGAAACTTCTGGTACGGATAAATGTAATTATATATCCAGAGTCATGGGTCATGTTGTATCTTAAGCTTGTTAAATCTTATTTTTATGCCAGAAGGTTGACTTACCAAGTGTGTCTATGTATATCGGCTTGCCACTTCATGCTTGAAGACTTGCAGGAATGTTTGTTGGCAAGAGTCAAGAAGGTTTGATTAAAATATTGATTTATAACCCTCAAGTACGATCTTCAACATATCTGTCCATTCTTGAGTGGTATATAGAGAGCTGGGCTGAAGTTTTTGAAGCTCACAGCCAAAAGAGTTTACCTTTATATGACTGTCCTGCTCCTGAGACAGATTTGCCCTGGTTGGAATAATTGATTTGGATTGCAGCATCTAGCAAAACATAGGCCATTGTAATTTGCGTCTTCGCCACAGAGTTTACTCTCATTAATATCACTTGGTCGTCGATATCAAGGAATGGACACTTACCTACCTTAGCTGCAGTTGACAGCGCAGACAAGGCTGTGACATTGTCGAGTGTGACCCACTAATTCTAGAGTATGAAACGGAGCAGGTCTCATTTTGTAAATTCTTTCTGGTCACAAGCCAGCAGTAAATTAAGGGTTAGATACTCTAAAAAGACAACGAATGACAACATTATCCTGGATTGGATTTTGTTGTATGGACAAAGGAATGACTACTCCAGACAGAAATTGAACGGATTCATGAAGTTTTTTACATAAGAGCGATTAGGCTCTTAAGTGTGTATTCGAACCTACAAGTGGGAGGAATGTAGCTTAGATTTTAAGGAAATGATATCTGAAAAGTAAGTGTCGTTTTTATAGACAACTAAAAACAGTATTCATGAGGATGGCCCAAATAGTCTTTTCTTTTGGATAGTACATATTTAAACTGTCCTTGTGGAGATAAAAATGGCGAAGTAATATACATGGCACTGATCCAGCTACAGGTGTACACCTATTAGTGTAACCATTTTAAGCGTAGGGCTAACAACCAGAATCAGTATACAATTGAGCCTAAGAACCATTTTAAATTAAAGTTGATAGGAAGAGCAGGAGAGCTACTTTTCCATAAGATGATAACATGTGGGCAAGCCTCCTGTATGAGGATTTTTATTGAAGTGATCAAGTCTGTATTGTGGAATTTTCAAGTAATAAGAGCCAAATTGATCGGATCCAGGTTTCATATCAGAAGGCTCCCCACGCAACATCGATAAATAAAGACATGGCAAACCGCCACTTGTCAGAAATGAATAAAGATAGTCCATATAAAGAGATGAATACATTATGTTTCGAGAACACTTGTATTTCCACTATCTATACGACCGCCGTACACAAGGTTCCTTACCGTAGAAGTTCACTGTGTGATCATAAGGCTTGATAAGAATGTGTAGATGGCTTCCCGGTGGTCATCGTCCAGTGTTCATAGCAAACGTTGATAGTCCAAGACTCGTGTGAGCGGATGAAGTATGTTAAATGATATATCCCGAATTTCATGGTCAATGTAGTATATCTTAGTTCGTTTTAATCTTATTTTACACAGACAGAGTTGTACTTAACCTAGTTTGTGCTGTATACTTAGCCTTGTACATGGTTGAGTAGGACTTGTGCAGGAATGTGTGTGGCAGAGATCAGAAGGGTTTGTTAAATATTTGGATTTAACCCTAACTAGCACACACAAACACATGACTAGTCCTTCTTGAGATTAGTGTTTAAGTCGAGCGGTGGACTGAAGTTTTACTGAGAGTCCCCAGCCAAAACGAGTTCTCGTTACTTGACTTCCTGTCTCTTGAGACAGATTTGCCTGTTGGAAATAAATTATTTGGACTCAGATCTTATGAAAACATAGCCATTGTCATTGGTGCTCTCGCCAGTATGTTACTCACTTTTAATATTGGTGTCCTATCAAGGATGGAGGATTCCTTACCTTTACTGCGCAGTTGGACAGCGCAGTGACAAAGGACTGGGACTTTTCGAGTTCCCCTTACTTAGATATGAAACGAGCAAGGGTCTGCATTTGTAGAACTTCTTTTCTTGGTCACAAGTCTCAGCAGTAGAGAGTAAGGTAGAGTACTCTAAAAAAAAGCAAAGTCATAATGACAAATTAACTAGCTGGATTAGATTTTTGTGATGCAAGGAATGACTAAACCACCCTGGACAGAAAATTTTTGAAAGGGATGTGTCTTTGGGAGATTGTTGTCTAACAGCCAAGAACCAGACAAGCTGTGAATTAGCCTAGTAGTTTAAAATGATTATCTAAAATGTAATTCTTTTTATAGACAACTAATAGTATTCATGAAGTGGCCCAAATAGTCTTTTCTTTTCTTCTTGGTTAACATTTACATGTCCTTGTGGAGATAAATAATGGCCGAAGCATTGACAATTGACAGGGACCAGCTACCTGTACACCTTTATGTTAACCAATTTAAGTTAGGAACTAACAAGAATCAGTATTAAATGGAGCCTAAGGAACCATTTTAAAATTAAAGTGATAGGAGCGAGAGCTATTTCCATATAAGCATGAACTGTTTTGGGGCAATGACCTGACCTGTATGAGTTTTATTGAAAGTGTCAAGTCTATATGTGGAATATTGAAGAAATAGCCAAATTATCTGGATCCAGGTTTTCTAGTCAGAAGCTCCACACGCACATCTATAAATAAGAAATGAGCAAAACCCACCTTGTCAAAATGAATAAAGATAGCCATATAAAGATGAGAATACATTATTTCGAGAACACTTGTATCTTCCCTACTTATAATACCGAGCCACAAAGGTTCCTGACCTGTAGAAGTTAACTGTTGTCATATAAGGCTTGATGAAAATTGTAAGATGGCTTTCCCTGTGTCATCGTCCAGTGTTGCAAGCAAAGGTGAATCCATAGACTCTGTGGGACGGATGAAGTATGTGAAGATATTTCAGATTCATGGTCATATGTATGTATATCTTAAGTCTTTTTAATCTATTTTCACAAAGAGTTTGTACTTAACCAATTTTGTCTAGTATATGCTTACACTTACATGCTTGATACGACTTAGGCCAGGGAATGTTTGTTGGCAGAGCTCAAAGGGTTTGATTAAAATATGAGTGATTATAACCCCTCAAGTAATCTCAAACAAATCTGTCCATTCTTGAGTGGTATAAGTAGAGAGGCTGGACTGAAGTTTTTTGAAGCGCCACAGCCAAAAGAGTTTCCTTTACTATGACTTCTGCTCCTGAGACGATTTGCCTGGTTGGAATAATGAATGTTTGGCTCAGATCTATGAAAACATAGCATTCTTCATTTGCTCTCTTCCAGTAGAGTTACTCATATTTTATATATTGGTGCATTCATGGATATATAATTCCTGACCTTATGCTGCAAAGAAAGCTTTGACAAGTCTGTGATGTTTTTCAAGTTCTACCTTACTTAGATATGAAACAAGCAAGGTTTCATTCAGAAGAACCTCATTCTTGGTTATCTGAGCCTGCAGTAGAGAGTTAGTGTCATTCTGCAATAGAGGGATTCAAGTTCAAAAATAGTATAACATCTTCTCTGGACCATCTTTAATATTTATAGACTTTTCATTATATATATTAGGGATGGGGATGGGTATGAAAACCGTAACATTTTGTTCCCCAGTGATCAAATTTCAACATTGCATACAGGAAATTTTCTTTTAAAAAAGTACATTTTAACATATTGATATATGTGGCTTCTACCATGAGGAACACGATGGAAATCTGGATATCTCTCCAGTAACGGGGGACCATCATGTCTCACTGTTGGTGATCCCACTTCTTAGTATCGGATGCAGAGGGGGAAAAAATCTTATACGGAAGAAATCAATAGTACATTTCCCAACCACATGAAAAATTAGCATAATGGAAAGGTTATAAAAAACATTCGTCTGCATTTATAAACAGCAGTTACTCAAGAGACTCAGTGGGAAGAATTTAACGCATTGTCGCTGGCCATATCTGCTTTTATTAGCTCAATATCTAGGAAAGTTTTTATAGATCATTTCCTTCTGTGTCTATGCTTTTGTGTGTGGCAGGTATCTATTGGATTCTCACATATGTGGGGCTTCAGGATCATTACGTTGCACCTGAGACTTACAACAAAACCTTCACTGGGTGAGGTGAAGAAGGTGCTAATTAGGATTTTGGTTTAATTTTGACGACAATCGTGGTCCTAGATATTGACTGGGTTCCTAATTAACTCCTTATTGACCACCCATATAGATTTTCAGTCTATCACTAAGGGGCCTTAGGCATGGCCGCGTTTCTCCGTTGGCCTAACCATAAGACTGCACCGGCCCCCACCCCTTGTAGGGAGGAGCAGTGCCCCGCTCTATCAGTCCCCTTGATCCCGGGGTCACACATTGTAGATGTACCTGTAAAGGGAGGGGGTTCCCTTCCTCTCTTCCCAGCACCCCGTGATCGCATCGCTGTCTTTAGTTTCGAGCAGCCGGTAACCTAATGAAGGTCCCCGAGTCTGCCATCACACGCCTGCCTCTACAAAGACTCATGGCGCTCTTCCTTCCCGTTCCCCACTGTCTGTGGATGTAACCCAAGACAGTGAGTTACACCACACACATATTGGGGATTTTCCTCTTACTCATAAAAAATTGCACAATATGATCTTAGATGCATTTTCTACGCAGTTGATGTTGGGGTAATTTTCGCTGCTAAATATAATAATAATATAATTCTTTATTATATAGCGCACACAGATACGCACGCTGCACAGCATGTCATGGAATAAAGAATTGTAGAGTGATAAAATATTAGTGACTTCCAAATCAACCTTCATTTGTTTGAATCTGTAAAATACACATAAGGGTTAACAACTCTACCTGCTGTTTTAATAATTGAGGGGTGAAGTATAGAAGAACGGAGTGATTGTGGTGTTTTATTAACAAACTCCAAATCCCTAAGAAATTAAATGGTCCCAAAAATAGTCGATTCTAAATATTTTTTTGAAAATTTAAGAATGCGTTCGATGTGTGATACTTTCTTATGCGTCATAATAAAACAAAAGGACATATAAAATGACCCATCATAGAGCTGAGATATGGTAAATGTTGAGTAGAACTAATTGGGTGTAAGACTATCAGTTTGAAAACCAGAACTTTTAAAGTTTGAAAATAGCAATGTGTTTTTAAAATGTTTACAAAATTCACCTTTTTTCATAAATAAATGTGAAATCACAAATCAACCAAATGCCACTATTTTGAAGTAACAATACTCCGAAAAAAAAACAACTCAAACACTTGGCTAAGTTAACGCCTTCTAAAGTTATTAACCGGATAAGATGACATTAGGTGTTTTGAAAATAGCATGGTCTTCTAGGTGCAAATTTGAGTTGGATAAGAGGGTTAAAGAAGCTTTTTAACTTTCAAAGTTTTCTGACTTTTTAATTAGGAGAAATAATGAACATCGTGTTGAACAACATAGGATCCACTTAAACAAAAAAAAGGTCCTGGGGTGTCCATTTATTTGGTAAACCAGAACATACGTAGGTGTCTACACTCTGGTTGTATTTTTCATTTACTCCTACAGTAATGTTAAGTCCTAGTGTATTGATCTCCAGTGTGTTTTCACTGACACCCAGGCTGGATGACGGTGCGTTTGTTTTGGGTGATGTCATCAACAGTACTCCAAGGAGGTCCGGCAATTTTTCTGCCCTAATTTCTATTGTGCAAGGAAAATATTTGCATTAATTAATACAGTATCATTTTAAAATGGATCTATAAACGGATTGGTTCCCATATAGTTTGGTTCTGTTTTCTGGTATTGTAATGTACTATGTTACTTACGTACCATAAAAAGTATTTATTTAAACTAAGTAATGGAGGCAACGATTTGGATTTATAAATTTAAAATTTGGGGGTTTTACTACCAATTCCAAGCATTTACATATTAATTCTAATAAAGTTTAGGATGAACTGCGTAGGACAGATATTCCTATTAACAAAAAAAAAAAAAAAAAATTATGGTACCTTACTTCTTCGGATCAGTGCTGTAAACATTCGGTCCTGTTCTTGAACCAGAGGCAAATCATAGATCCACTGATTTTGCGCCCCCTAAAAAGATTAGTAAAACATATATCATTGAACAATCTAAGGAAGCAGGAAGGGGTAGGGGCCTAAGCCCCTTGGGTCATAACGTCATTTAATGTTATTTGAAGGAAGGAGCAATACTAAATCTAAGAATATTCCACATTCAGTGACGGATCTATAAGATCTCCTGTGTTTATTATGATGATGTATAGTAGATTTCTTTCTCTCTTCAAAACTGCCATAGGCTAATAGTACTATTTGCACATGCACATGCCCGTGCAGAAAGGATTAATACACGACTGACAGTGGCCAACTTTAAATTCCTAATCCTGAACCTGGCACCTAAAAACACATCTATGGGCTCATTCACCACAAACATAAAGGAACCGAACAGGCAGTCCCCTACTTAAGAACACCTGATTTACCGAAGACCCGTGTACAAACGGACCTTGGATGTTGTCTTGTTTTTAGCTGCTCAGGCTACAATAAACAGCGTTATAGCTCTCCACAAGTGGGGAATAAGCGTTATTAATCTGGCTCTGAGGACAAAAAAAACTTTAAAATTTAATGTCACAGGAACCAAAAAATTGGATTGGGTTACATATAAAGTAACAGTTCCAGTCATACACATTCAATCAACGAACAAACCTACAGAACCTATCGTGTAAACCCGTGCCCCGCTTGGGCTGTCCACTCTATTTGCCCGATATGGCCCCATGATGCGTTATGGCGTTCGAGCATGGTGTGATAAGCACACGTTGTCTTCACTGACCAGGACGATGCACAGACAAAATAGGACAGAGACCTATATTTATTTGTGCACCATGGCTCCGCCTGTGCATAATGCATCCAAACTAGCCCTGGGACATACCCAGAGTCAGGATGGCAGGATGAATTAGTATGACAATGCAAACATAGAACAAGACAGTGGTGTCATGGCTAACCAATCTGTCTAGTGAAAATAGGTTCCCTGGTTCCCTTTAATGATTTACTAGAGATGGTCAATGCTTGCTAACTTCCAAAACCCCATGACTTACCTATAACAGTGCTCATATCTGAATTATCATTGGAAGAATTATCAAAGGATAGTAAGCAGCCTTCATCTGCTGTAGAGGAGTCCCTAATGTTTTGAGTGGCAGTGGATACATCAAGGGGATTGCTTGAATATCTAAAATGAAGATCATGTAGCGTTTGAGAAAGCGTGCGGTAATCACGAGATATGTCATAAAAAGGCACTGCATCTTGTTGTGTAGCGTTGAACAATCAGTCACTGCAGCTGATATTTGTTCATTGCCTATATATGATGATAGGATGCCACCTATGTCATGATAATCTCCGCGGGACAAACTCAGGGTGGACGGGGTCTTTGCCCCTTCCTCCTGGGATGCTGTGATGCAAGACCAGAACACGTTAAATCTTCCATGTTGTCCTTAAAACTCCCATATAGAGGGGATCAGAATGGGGTGCTAGGGGTTGACCAGATTTTAGTTTTAAACAAGGCCTGTTCCTTTGGGTAAGATATCTGTTGTCAGGGGTGAACCAACCTTTCTGCTGCCTAGAGGCACCATCTAGTGACGCCACCCATATACGCATATAATATATATCAGATCCAGCGTAAAAATAGATAGATAATAGATAGGAGCGTGCCTCCATGTAGTATTAAGGCATACAGCGTACCGCTGTAATATTAAATGCATACAGCGTACCGCCATGTATATTAATCATACAGCAACTAGCAGACCGCCAAATGTAAATCCCGCATACCGCCAATTGTAAATGCATACTGGTGGAATGCTTATGCATTCTATACTTACTTGGCGGCACGCTGTATGCATTTATACACAGGCATGTAGTAGAAATGCCATACAGCGTGCCGCCAAGTAGTAATGAATGCATACAGCATTCAGCATGATTAAAATGCATAAGCATTACCGCCAAGTAGTATTTCTCTACTTATACCACTCAAGAATGGACAGATTTGTTTGAGATCTACTTGAGGGTTATAATCAAATATTTTAATCAAACCCTTCTTGAGCTCTTGCCAACAAACATTCCCTGCAAGTCCTATCAAGCCATGTAAGTGCTAAGCATATACATAGACAAACTTGGTTAAGTACAAACTCTTCTGTGTAAAATAAGATTAAAAAAGACTTAAGATATACATACATATGACCATGAAATCTGGATATATCATTCACATACTTCATCCGTCCCACAGAGTCTATGGATTCACCTTAGCTTCTGAAACACTGGACGATGACACCGGGAAAGCCATCTACAATTTCTTCATCAAGCCTTATATGACTCAACAGTTAACTTCTACAGGTAGGAACCTTTGTAGGCTCGGTATTATAAGTAGGGAAAGATACAAGTGTTCTCGAAATAATGTATTTCATCTTTATATGGCTATCTTCAGCTAGTTAATTTGTCATTATGACTTGTCTTTTTTAGAGTACTCTAACCCTTAATCTTACTGCTGAGCTTGTGACC